>JAYMTK010000672.1:0-20152 GCA_036897405.1 Pelargonium myrrhifolium
TATAGGAGAGATTTTGGATTCCAGGAATCTATATTTTTCATTCTCTCTCCTTTGACGAATTCTACCCAAACACAATAAAGTAAACTTTACATTGGAATTTATCACTTTCTCATGTAGAATCGGGTTACCAAACGAGGCATAAGTTAAATTTCATCCAACATTATTTGCAGCTTGAAGTCTTTTTTGGTCGTATTTGGGTTTGATTTTACCCGATCAAATACGACCTGAACCAGAAATCGGCACTTCTATTCTTTTTGTAGAGCTAACAATTTAAGTTCAAGTTTGCGAGCACGTGAATCCGAACTCCATTTCTTAGAGTTCGGGATAAAGAAAATACACTCGAATAACTTTTGAATTGGATGAATTCACAATTTTACACGTAAAATTTGAAATTCGCAACTTCTTCTAGT
Source organism: Pelargonium myrrhifolium (assembly GCA_036897405.1). Lineage (NCBI taxonomy): Eukaryota > Viridiplantae > Streptophyta > Magnoliopsida > Geraniales > Geraniaceae > Pelargonium > Pelargonium myrrhifolium. The sequence goes on from JAYMTK010000672.1 coordinate 411, forward strand.
GAGATTTAGGTTAGGTACTATTTTTCATATGAGTCCAATGAACTTCGACTCAAACTTAATTTGAAATTTGAATTATCAACACTACCCAGTAGGCTGATGAATTAATCTATGGCCAAATCGAAGACCTGTTAGACGGATCAAAAATTAGACTGAATTCTAATCGTTTTGAATCACTTCCGAACTGAAAATACTCGGCCAAATTCAATTGACAAAAGTTTAAGGAAATGCAAAATTGTATCTTATACAAAATATAGCAAGATTTATGCTAAGGATGTGATCAGATTACCACCTAACAGGGGTGACGCAGTTGGTTAACACAAACTGCGTGAGTGGGAAGAAGTCTCGGCTTCGACCTCAGGATCGAAACTCGCTTAGAGTTGATTACTCCGTATTCCGGATTTCGGATTCCATGACCCGCAATTTCCAACCCAATCTTCCTCACGAGCCCAACCTCCATTTCCTCCTTCGACACCCCTTCCACGGCCACCGGATTCGGCTCCCATTCGTGTCGTGTGTTCGTAACAAATAAAACCGTGTGTTCATCACATTCATCGATATTTTTTAAAATGAAAATAAAAAACAAATACTACATCCGTTTCAAAATAAGTGTCGTTTTAGAGATTCGCACACATATTAAGAAAATTTGCTAAATGACCTTCTTGCCCTTAAATAAAGACATAAAAATATCATTACTTTTGGCGTTATCCCTACAAACTTTTTATCTTCCATATAAGACAAATAAAATAAAATCATGACTAAAGGGTAATATGGGAAGTTCATGTGTAAAAATTTGTTAAAAAGTAGAAAGTGACACTTATTTTGAAACAAAAATTGGACTCTACGACGACACTTATTTTAAAACGGAGTTAGTAATAAAATTATGTAAAAAAAATAAAAAACCTAGACAGAGAAAGACAGTAAATAAAGAACTGAAAAAGAGGCAAGCAAGCACAGGGTCGTGTCGGCTTCAACCAAACAAAGACCATAACTCCTCCTCTATCTTCTTCCACTCATCCATCAATCGATCCAATCGATCCTCTCCTCAGCCTCAATTTCTTCCATCAATTCAACCTTCAGATCGTACGAAACCGAGCAGGTACGTCATTTCATTCATACTCAGTTATTTGTTTTTTTTTTTTGCTTGATTTGTGCGCGCGTTAAATTTCACAGTCACTGTTTGGTTTCCGAGAAACCGAGGGAAAATAACTGGAGCTGTTTTTTAGTTTTTACTGTTTACTTTATGAATTTGACGCTGTTTTGGTTTCAGTTATGGCTGTGAAACTCTGGAAATGAAATTTAGGACTCTACTGTTGGTTTATCAATGAGTAGGATCTTAATTATGGTAAATTTCGAGGAAGTGTATGTGAATTTGAGTACGAATCATGCTTTTTACCATGTTTTTGTGTTTGTTAGATGTTGTAGTTCACACATTTGAGCATGAAAGCACAATGTTTGTGATAATGATCACTAGCTACATTGCGTGTGCTATATTTATTTGTTGTATTTTTTTATTTTTATTATATGTGCTGAAAGAAATCGTGTTTTTAATTGAGCTTGAAATCACAATGTTTGTGTTAATGATCACTAGCTATATTGCTTAGATTTTTTGTTTTACTTTAATTTTCTTATATGTACCAAATTTAACTTGAGCTTGGAGTCACAATTTTTGTGATAATGATCCCGAGCTATATGCCGTAGATTTTTTGTTTTATTTTTATTTTCTTATAGGTACCAAAAGAAATTTTGTTTTTAATTGAGCTTGGAATCACAATGTTTGTGATAATGATCACGGGCTATATTGCGTGTGTTAGATTTTTTTCTTTTCTTTTTATTTTTTCCATGCGTACCAAAAGAAATTTTGTTTTTCATTGGAAATGAAAACTGATACTTTGCTTTACACTAAAATTAGCTGATTTTAAGCTGAAAAAGGTTTTACGGTACCAGCTCGTGAAATGTTATCGTTATCTGGCTGATTTTTGTCTGAATTGGTGTTATAAAGCTATGGTATCAGCCTTTTTTCCACTTTGTTTACGGCGAAAAATATTGCTACACTGACACGTTGCGACTCGTGGCAGGTTTAGTTAGCCGACTCGCCGAAGATTTGCATTGATTGTTAGTGATGATATGTGCATTTCAATTAATGTCTCTTTTTTTAATTTCTCAGTGAGAGAATCCACACTCTTTATAACCAGTGTTTTCCTTCTCAGGATTTCTATAGAGTGAGTACTGCTTGAGAGGATTGTCTAGTTCTTAATATGGCATTTGCTGCTTCCAATATTGCTCCCGGAGGTCTCCAATCAGGTTTCATCAACTATTCTTACTATTTCTTACCGTTTTGTAATTCTGTATAGCCGCGGACAAATGTTGCCAAATTTTAGGTAGAAGGAACAGTTGATTACGCTAGATTGTTTGGTCTGTATTCAGATTGTCCTTTTGTTTTACGATGCACCGTTATCAAACCATGTATAACTGGGGTATGGGCTTCTTTCCTGTTTGGGAACTGATTATACTTTCGTTTCCATGGTTTGAAGGTAGAGGGATTAGGAAAGTCTGGCCTGCCAATTGTTAGTGAATTGTTCAGTGAATGACCCATGACCGTGTTTATCATCTGAATGGTCGAGTAAAATCTTAGATGCAAATAGAATAAGTGAATCCTTGTAATGTGGGGGTACATTATGCACCATTAGTCAGGCAAACCCAATTGAATTTGCTCTAAATTTTCCGTGCATCTACTAAGAGAGTAATTTCTCTCATAGGATGATGTTCTTGAATCCCACTACTTTCACTGCCACACTTATACAAGCTCCCAATTTCTCGTAAATGTGACCTGCAATTATCTGTTAAAATAGTCCTAATGATTCGGGGTTGGATTGTTGGACATAATAATAATATGTTTAGATGTCGTATGATGTGGTGGTGGTATTTTTCCTCGTGACATAATTTGTGTTTTTGAAGTGCGTAATAGTTAACTGATAGTTGAAACTGACTAATGATATGTTGTTTGCAGGGATGCCAAATGATCTTTTGTACAAGGAGTTATGGCATGCCTGTGCTGGGCCCCTTGTTTCTCTCCCTCGTGAAGGGGAGAGAGTGTATTACTTTCCACAAGGTCACATGGAACAGGTACTCTCAACTTTGTAATGCTGTCTCATGTTTGATACATTGACATTGATTGTTGTCATACTGATATGAAGGGTAGTATTTCTAAATTTGTCCAGGTTGGCATCAATTAATTTGTGTTCCCTCAGTCCCAAAATGAGTGTCCATCTCTATAATAAAATTTGTCCTAAAATGAGTGTCCACTTTCCTTTTAGGTTAGTTAGTTATTCATAAAGAACCAACAATATCCCTAAGATTAGTTACTTAGAACCTTTTGAGTTTGTTATAGCAAGAGCACATGGGGTATAAGGAGGAAAGTTTACTCCTAACTAACCCATCCTTAATTTGTATAAAATTGTGAAAGTGGACACTTATTTGGGACAGAGGGAATATTCCATTACTTACCAAAGTAGAGATTTAAAGTTTCCACTTACTAACTATGTCTTAGGTTGGGAGTGTGCAGAGGGATTGAATGGAGTTTGAGTGGATATAAGCTTGTTACATCTATGCACCTATAACTTTGTTTGGTGTATTTCAGTTTATCTGTTGCAATGATTTTTTAACTGGTCGATGCCTTGCCTTACCCCAAGCCCAATTTAAAAGTTTTGAGAGATTCGGTTAAAGCAGTCACATCTGTTAAGTTGGGTTAGGTACTTAGGTTAGGCAAGTGTTTGGTCAAGTATCCCCTTTTTTGTGAAGTTTGCATGACAATGCGATTTAGAGGTTGTTGTCGCCATTTGGTGATCTACTGATCACTATCCTTCATACTGACAGTCACTAGAGAGTAGACATCATTTTGGACAAAGCTTATATTTCCTATTGTTTCTGCAATCTACATTAATTTGTACTCTAGTTTTCGGAGCATGTTTTCCCGTCTGCTATGCAAAGTTATCTACCATTTTGTCACGTGATTCTGTATAGACTTACTTTTCTAATTTGTATATGCTCATTCATACGTCTCCATTGTCATGAATTGGTTTGAACACCATAGACATCCAGTTTAGTTTGGTATTAATTGTCTATTCCTATGTTACTGTATCGTAATGCTGTTTCTAGTTTATTATCTCACATATATTCTTTGTTTTTGGTAGCTCGAAGCATCAATGCATCAGGGGTCAGAGCAACAAATGCCATCATTCAACCTGCCATCTAAAATTCTTTGCAAAGTAGTTAACGTTATTCTACGGGTGAGTTGTCATGATGACTCTGCTTCCTCATGGAACATGTTTCTTATCTTTATCATTGCAAACTGAATATATTTTCTTATGTTGCTACCTTGTTGGCTCACTTTTACCTTGGAATGCAGGCTGAAACAGAAACAGATGAAGTTTACGCACAATTAACTCTAATGCCGGAACGAAATGTGAGCTTCCTCCCTTCCTTTTGCTAGAAACTAACTACTCACTATTTTCAGGATGGATATAGTTGTGCTTGTGTCTTGATTAAGAAGTTTTATTTTTCTCTTCATATTTCCTCTCCCCTTTTCTCCTCTTAATTCTTATTCTTCTGTTATTTTTGTCATCCTTTTGGGAACAGCAAAGTGAAATTACCAGCCCGGATCCCCCACTTCCTGATCCTCGAAGATGCACAGTTCATTCTTTTTGCAAGACACTAACTGCATCTGACACAAGCACCCATGGTGGTTTCTCTGTGCTTCGAAGGCATGCTGATGATTGTCTGCCACCACTGGTTATCTTCAAAATTCTATTTAGCAATTTTAGCATTATTTCTGTGTTTCTGCAAAAAAAAAATAAAATAAAATTCTTTTTCTTTCTTTTATATCTAAAAGTTTATTTCCCAACTCCGGAAAATGGCTTGGTTGTTTTTTTACCTTGCTAATTGCAATATCTAATTTTTGTTCAGGATATGACCCAGCAGCCACCTTGGCAGGAATTGGTCGCAACTGATTTACATGGCAATGAATGGCATTTTCGTCACATATTTCGAGGTGAACAGTCATTTTCTAGTACTTGTTACTAAATAGCCATGTAGTTGGAGATATGTTACTTCGCGGGCTTAACTTTTATTGTTGCTTTATATTCTATACTACTCAGGCTTATGTGTCTAAGGAGGTTTAATGCCTTACCTTTTGGACTTGTTAATTCATCTCTCTTGGAATCTGGGGTATTGAGTTATTCCATAGCAAGTTAATTTGGGGCCAATTTTAGTCAAACCAGAATAATCTGGTCTAGAATATTGTTCGTAAGAATATGTTCTTTTTGTTTTATACTTTGCTGTGCACGGCCACCATGTATCTGTAGTCTAGGTCCTGAACAAAAGTCAACACATTATTTCCAGGTCAACCTAGGAGGCACTTACTCACAACTGGGTGGAGTGTCTTTGTGAGTTCCAAAAAGTTAATAGCTGGTGATGCATTCATATTCCTGAGGTAAGTTGTATTTGTTTGATGAGAATAATATTATTTTGCTTTTCGAATTTTTCCAAATTTTGTGGCATTATTTACTTACTTACCCATATACTTCTAGGGGTGAAGATGGAGAGCTTCGTGTTGGTGTAAGAAGGCTAATGAGACAGTTAACCAATATGCCATCTTCTGTTATATCTAGTCACAGCATGCATCTAGGGGTTCTGGCTACTGCATCCCATGCCATTTCAACCGGAACACTCTTTTCTGTTTTCTATAAACCAAGGTTTTGACATTTACTTATTATCGTATCACTTGATTGATAACATCTTGTCTGATTTGTAGATCTAGGGGCAGTGGTTTCTAAACAGACTTACTTGCAACTTTAGCTTTGGTTCTACATGATGAGCTAATTGGTTGATATTACTTAATTTTTGATAATTAGATATATATTAGTTATTCTCATTTTGTTTATACCTTTCTTTAAAATGCATAGTTCTTTTGTCTGGACCCGTTTCTTCTGATTTTGGCTAGTATAATGATATAGTATTGTTGGTGTACTAACACTGGTTCTTGCTCATACTGAATCGTTTGTCTAGTTCACTATAAATTGAAAAGGTCCTCTAGCTTTTATTGCTTTCTGTTTTCAAAATCATTTAACTTGATGCACATCCCTGTAAAGAAAAGAAGAGAGGAAGATATTATGTGATATTGATATTGACAGTTACGGAGGTCATCTACTTTAGGGTCTGTAAATGTCTGCTATTTTTATTTTATTATATATTTCTTCATTCTTCTTAATTGATTTCTATATTTTGCTAAACTTGTCATATTTTTGGTAGAACAAGTCGTTCCGAGTTTGTTGTGAGCGTGAACAAGTACCTTGAAGCTCGCAGCCACAAGCTTTCAGTTGGTATGCGGTTTAAGATGAGGTTTGAAGGAGAGGAAGTTCCTGAACGAAGGTAGTGGTCTCTGGCTGATCTCTCTTTTTCAGAATAAGTTATTTATATTCATTGATTTGATGTGTTCTTTTGAAACTACAGGTTTAGTGGCACAATTGTTGGTCTTGGAGATAATATGTCATCTGGATGGGCTGATTCTGAGTGGAGATCTTTAAAGGTGAATGTATTCAACTCTAATTTTGATTGGTTTTGAATCTTGTTCTTCTGGGTGATGATGTATTCCCCCGGGAAATGAAACAATGTCATTTTTATAGACTGCTGGGTATGGCCATTCTACTTCTGTAGTCACCGATCAGCGATGTATACTTTGTGAATTAAACTTATTGATTTATGGCTTGCGTTTTCATGTCAAATTTCTTATTTGTCTGACATCCTACGTTGTGAATGGTGATTTGTACACGATCAGGTTCAATGGGATGAACCTTCATCAATACCGCGTCCAGATAGAGTTTCACCATGGGAGTTAGAGCCACTTGTTGCATCTACTCCTTCAACCTCCCAGCCTGCACAAAGAAACAAGCGGGCGAGGCCGCCTGTTTTACCGTCACCGTCACCAGATCTTTCTGCGCTGGGTATGATGATTTTTTTATTTATTGGTGGTTTATATATTATTGTTGCCATGAATTTACTTCCACATCTGATCTTGATCATATTCTTTGTTTGTGCATTAGGCATGTGGAATTCCCCAATGGAATCCCCGGCTTTCTCGTACTGTGACCCACAGCGTGGACGCGATCTTTTTCCATCGCCCAAGTTCTCTTCTACTCAGGCCAACTCTCCTGGCTTTAGTGGGAACAGTGCCCTGGCCGGCATTTCTAACAGCTCGGTTTACTGGTCAAACAGAGTGGAAACTGCAACCGAGACCTTTTCACCAGTGGTGAAGAACGAATCTTCTGAAAAGAGACAGAGCACTGGAAATGGCTATAGGCTCTTTGGCATCCAGCTACTTGATAATTCTAATGTGGAAGAAACTTATCCTGTAGTTAAAGCTTCCGGAACTCAGGCCAATGATAGGCTGGTTACGTCTTTAGATGTTGACTCTGACCTGCATTCTGAACCATCTGAACCGTCAAATGTTAATCGAGGTGATATTATTCCTTCTGGAGGTTGTGATCCCGAGAAATCTGGCCTGAGATCTACCCAAGAGTTGCAGAGTAGGCAAACTCGGAGCTGCACAAAGGTATTTCAGTTGCTGTTAGTTAATTTTTTTGTTCGGATAGGTATTGCAATATCGTCAATGAATCATATAGCTCTTTTGAGTCTTAGAATTGTCTAACAAATCACAAATGGCCGATTCACTGCATTACTACTAATAGAAGGGAAGCATTAACTTCGAGCCATGGGCTAGGGCCTATGGGTACTCAAAATCCGACCCACGTTTTTGTTGGTTCGGGTCACATAAAATAGGCCTAATTAATTTATGGGTCGGGTTGGGAAAACCCGCACCTCTTGCAAGCCAGCTTTGGGTTTGTTCTTTTCAACCTAAACCGATCCAAAACCCGAATTGCCTTGTTTCTTTGCATGCCCTTGTTGTGTAATGTCTAATTAAAGATTATTTTATGTCGCTTTTTTGCTCCTAAAAGGGAAGTGTTCTGGGTAAAGTTGATTAAATATGTTTCTTTTTTTTGCAGGTTCACATGCAAGGGATGGCTGTTGGGAGAGCTGTAGATTTGACAAGGTTTAACCGGTACGATGACCTGCTCCAAAAACTCGAGGAGATGTTTGACATTAAAGGAGAGCTTTGTGGATCTGCAAAGAAATGGCAGGTTGTCTACACTGATGATGAGGATGATATGATGATGGTCGGAGATGATCCATGGAAGTAAGTTTTTCGCATCACGCTTATTTTGGCTACTAATTTTTGACCTGGCATATCGGGCTAGGCCAAAAAAACGCTATTGTCCTTATTGGGCCATTTTTTACCGGCCCAAGCTAATGATGGCCGGTGGGACGCATCTCATTGCATGCTCTAAACGGGCCGGGCCTAAAGATGCACATGTCATCATTAGGCCATTTTTACCGGCTTTGGCCAATGATGGCCTGCGGGACACGGCTCATTTTGGCCAAGTCCGCTCGGCTCAGACCTAAACGGGCTGGGTCAAAAAAGTATATGTGCCTTATCGGTCCATTCTTACCGGCCCTAGCCAATGTTGAGTCATGGGCCGAGCTTGGGCCTAAACGTGCCGGGCTAAAAATGCCGCATGTTTACGGGCCATTTTACCAGGTAGATCCGAACATGATTATTTAAATTATAATATATGTTCTAGACCCGGAGAGAAAATTATTAGTAGAACTCAGGTTTTCTATATTTCAGCGAGTTCTGCAGCATGGTGAAGAAAATTTTCATCTACACCACCGAAGAAGCGAAGAGGTTGTCTCCTAAGATAAAACTTCCTATAATCGAGGATGGCAATCCCGGCAAGCCCGATTCTGATGTGGCAGTCAACACCGAGGACCAGTCATCCATGGTGGGTTCCGGTTGTTGATGACGTGGCACCCTACAACAAATCCAGATAATAGAAAGCAAGAGACTAAACTCGACAGCATTATGATTACGCTTTTCGCTATCCAAAGTTTGCAGTAATGTGGTTTCCTATCATAGTTTTTTTACCCGGCTTGTCGCGCACAAGGACTATCTCAAGAGTTCGAGCAGTGACTGTCAGCGAACTTGTGACGTGGCATGCAGGATAAGTTTTTTTTTCCTTTTCCTTTTCTTCGTGGTGGGGTATAGTTTTGTTGGTTGTTGGGTTTTGTATGGGTTATATAAAATGTAAATAAATTCAGTGTCCTTGTGCTTCGTCGTTTCTCTCTTCCTCTGTCTTCCTAAGTATCACTCGAGAGTGATACCTCGTGTCTTCTGTATATATATATATATATATATATATAATCACATATATAAGACGTACTGTTTTTTTCTTTTGTATCGTTTTTGTACGTGTTTAAATATATCTTAGCCGTAGATGTTTATCCTATTCTCTGTTGTTACGTTAAACTTATTTCTACTGTTGCTATAAATATATATATATATATATATATATATATGTATTTATGTGAAGGGACTGATGTTTGTTGTGTAGATTTTGACTCAGGAAATGAATGTGGAAAAGGAGATGGACCCATTTTGTGGAGAGTGGAGGTGCAACGGTCAAATTTTCAGATTTTGAAAAAAGTAACGGTTAAATTTCTCTCTTTCTCTATCTGTCATTTTAGACTCCACTTTTTAATTTGCTACTGTAACGCTCCTTGTTTCTTTTTTTTCCTGATGACAGATAGTGCCATAAGTAGAGTCAATTACACAGCACAAGCTCTCACATGAAGCACCAGAAACCAATCGAAAGGTAGAGAGGAGAGGAGAGAGAAAATGGGCGGCGGCGGAGGCGGAGGTTTTCGGTCACCTCAGAAAATGGCGAAAGCGGTGAAGAAGAAGCTGAGGAAATTCTGGTCGAGGAAGAAGAACAAGAAGAAGAGCAAGACGGGCGACGATGAAGAAGATCGGGATCGAGAACACGAGCATTTTCTCGATCCAACTTGGCCATTATCGGTGTCATCGTCAACGACGACACATTCCCAGACTCATTATCACTACGTTCACAGTCGTTGCTGCGAGCCCTCGGCTCCTCCCATGCCGCCATGGCTCGAAATGGAACTCGAATTCGACCCAGAGCCCGATGCTCCGATTGTGCCTCCTCGGGCTTCGGATTTACCAAGCTGTAGCGCGAGAATGAGAGAGGAGATCGTTGTGGAGACTACCACGAGCAGCTACCAGCAGTATTTGGATCCAAACCCGGTTTATGGCGTCCCCGTGGAACCTGTTTCTGGCAATTTTGTTGGAGCTCAGAGATCTGAGTTGGTGGTGAAATTCTTCGGTTTCTTGGGCCGTCTCTGTCCTTGCTTTCGGATTGGAGAAGAAGAAGCTAAATCGAAGCTGTTGAAGAGGTAAAAGAGACTCTTAACTTGAATATTCCGCTTTTTCAGGTTTCAGATTCATCAAAGAAAGTGTTAATAGCTCTTTGAGAGCTACTTTTTTCATACATATATTTGTTTTTATAAATGATATGATGGGTTTATGTTCTTATTTAGGAATTGTGATCGTCTTTGGTCGAATCCATTTCCATGCAAGTGAATGAGAATCCTCTAAAAAGAAATGAAAATAATCACAGCCAAACTAGTAATTAGAGTTCACAATTTGAGTTCTGGATTAAGTTTTCGGAGTAGAGCTGGGAAGTCGAATTTTATTGTGTTCAGGTTTTTGAACCCGACACAAGGGTGTGTGAGTTGTGAATTTCGGGTTTTGGACTCATTTTTCGATCTGATCCAAATCAAAAATGATTATCCGAACCCCGAAAAATATGGATTTAGCATAAGGTGCAATTTACATTCAAATTGTCAATTGTATTTGCGGGTAGAGAAAAAAGAATCTCAGTCATGATTTATTGGCTGAGACTCTCAGACAATAAATCATGGCCAATGAGGTGATGCCACGTCCCCATACCCGCCTCAGTGAATTTGTGGGCACGGAGTGCCCGCCCGGATCCATGTTTTTTGTGTCTTGACTGAGACTCTCAACCAAATTAATTGGCTGAGACTCTCAGCCAAATTAATTGACTGAGACTCCTGATCCTCTTTGCAACGGATTTAGATTCAAATTGTCAAGTTCAACGGATTTATTTTCAAATAATCAACTACATTTGCAATATGTATATGCGGTCTCTTCGTGAACGATTTATGAATCCAAATTACCCTAAAAACATTACTCTAAAGAGTTATGAGTCCAAATTACTCTTGAAAATTACTCACAGTGAGATAATTTGGGCTCATGCATTATCATTTTAGTAAAAATTATTTTATTGCATTTGCAAGAAAAACTAATATGGTATATTATACTAACCAAGAAAGTTAACTCAAATTACATACTAAAACATACAAAATCACTGTGCAACTTTAGTAGTTTTGATATCATCTTCAGAAGCACTAGAACTCTCCTGAGCAATGTTAATAATCTTAGGCTGTCTCTTGTGCTCTTCTCCAAATTTGGGCACAACAATCTTCAAAACTCCATTTTCAAGATGAGCCTTGACATGATCTAAATCCGCATTTCCCGGCAGCCTGAATTGCCTCCAAAATTTCCCATTAGTCCTCTCCGCTCTGTGCCATTTCTCTCCCTCCACTTCTTTTTCCTCCTCGTCGCCTTTCCTCTCGCCGCTGATCCTCAGAACCCTATTTTCCTCCACCTCGATCTTGATATCGTCTTTCTTCATCCCTGGAATGTCCATCCACATCACGTGACTCGTGGGCATTTCTTTCCAATCCACACGCGCAAGGGCCATTTGGGAAGTTTCAATCCCGCCTTTCGGGACAACAAATGGGGTTTGCTCCAATACTCGGAAAGGATCATCAAGCTCCCAAATGGGAGATCCCAGGACATATGGCATTGGCATTAGAGCATTGGCTTGTGGTGCAAGCAAAATTGTTGTTGTGGCCATCATGAGGAAGAGGATGCTTCTTGGATCCACATCCATTTTTCTTTTTTTGACTAAGATGATTTGGGTAATTTGTTGAGATCAAGATTGTGAACGGGATTGTGTCTTCTTGAGATTGGTTTGGTGTAGTTTTGGCTTGTTGATGTGTAATTTTGTGTTGGGGATTGAGAGGGAGTGATGGGCTTTATATAGGGAGAGGTTGGTGATTGTTTCTAGAGGTTTCTTGGGGTTACAAGAGATTGTCTACAAGAGTCTAGAATTATGTGGTTGTGTTCTGAAATTGAATTTGGACATGTTTTTGGAATTTTCACAAACTTGGAACAAACTTTTCTAAAAATGGCTGTACTAATTTGTTTATTCAAATATTTTTTTTCTAAGTTTGGTACTCGTCTAAAATGGTATATAAGGACATCATCCAAAGTCAATTACCTCAAAAAGGGGACTCAATACCTTAATGAATTTCACTTATATCCACTTCAATGAATCTGAGAGAGCTGAGCGTGACGAGCGATCCGCTGGATATGAATTTTTTAATGAGGTGTCGCAACCTCATTGGTGGTTTAGCCTAAGCCTTAACCTCTCTCTCTATATAGGGTAAAATGTATATCAGTTGACTGATATAAAATTATATCAGTTGCAACTTAACAAAACCAATGAGGTGATGACACATCATTTAAAATCACTTATACCAACCAAAGTGAATTTGTGGGAGCGGAGCGACCCCTCTGGATTCATGATTTTAAATGAGATGTCGTCACCTTATTAGTTTAATGGATATAACTTTATATAAATCAACTGATATACATTTTACCATCTCTCTATATATAAGTTTTGATTGATACGACGAACATGAACAAATGGAAGAACACAAGGGAATATTGGAGACATGTGATGATATTCCTAGTTAGATTTAATTGAGAGAATAAGACAATCAAAATTTAGAGGTGACAATTTGGGACACGACATACTTTATAATTGTGTTGGAGAACCCACGCGATTAATAATCACGTTGTGTTTGTTTTTGAGCGTGTAAAACACGCACGATGCGATCAAAATGTTTCGTTCACCTCGGGTCAACAGACGCGACAACATGATTAAGTCAAAATAGTATGACAATGCTATTAAATAATAACATTGGTTACTTATTAGGTTAATGTCACCTCATCTCTTATGTCTTACTCACAAGTGTATACTCGTTGTCTAAATACATTGTGTCTAAGGTAAGGAAGTGAAAGTAGAGAATAAAGACACATCAACTGAAACTCACATTTATAGCTTTTCGCTTAGACAAAAACCGGAGGCACGACGCGACCAATTAAGGGAAGGAGCGCATCACCGAAGAAATAGACGAGGCGGTCAGTGCACACCCAAAAAGTCTAACTACGATGTTTTTTTTAACTATAACAACTTATTAAATACCCAATACCCCATACCTTAAAGTGTAACCTCTGAACCCTAAACACAAAACCCTAACCCTATAACTCAAAACCCCAGAATGTGAACCCTAGACATTAAAAATACTAAAACCCTAGACCCCAAAACCTTAAGTCCTATATATGAAAAACAGAACATTAAACCCTAGACCCGAAATTGTTGATGCCTAGTCATGACACGTTTATTAATTGTGTCGTATTTGTATTTACCGATGCAACACATATTTAACCTCTAACTCGACGGATCGTCAAATGTATAAGTTTAACAAAGAGTGGGCTGGGCTGGGCTGGGCTGGTGATGACAAAATCAGGCAGCTATATATATATATGTGCTAGGGTTTTATATATTGTTATGTTACGTGTGGCAGAAAACAAAGAAAGATGGAAATAGAAATACAAGTAGAAGGTGATCATGGCGATGAGAGCTCCAAAATCAAATCTACTTACAATCATGATGATGATGATCATGAGTATGATGATGATCATGAGTATGATGATGATGATGAGTATTCTGATGATGATGATGATGACGAGGACGATGAAGACGAAGATGATGAGTATTCTGATGATGATGATGATGAAGACGATGAATATTCTGATGATTCGAGTGAGGAATTGTATGAGATTGGAACCACTACTCCTCCAAGACCCTTCCCCTTTCTTCTCCCTGGGGAGACCATTGATATCATGAACCTCCTCTTCTCCGATGAAAGGAATTTCCTCATCAAAAACGATGGCCAAAAGGTACTTATTTATTTATTTTTACATGCACCAATATGGATTTGTACATAGAGGTGGTAAAAAGTAGGGTCAATTAGGTTAGGGTAGTGTCGCTTCCGGGTTGAAAGTACCCTAACCCGAAATTGTAGGCTCTTTGAAGGTCGGGTTAGGGTCTAATTTCGGGTTTTAAACATAAAACACACTGTTTTTGTGTGGGTATACCCGACCCGATTTTTTTGTTTGAAATTTTGAACCCCTTATATTTTTAGTGTTGGTATGTGGATACCCGCATGTACAGTTCCATTTTGCAGCTTTCCCTATATATATGCACCAATTTGGGCTTGTATCAGTAGGGCAGGTGGTTGATTTTAGGTCTCAAACTCGAGTCTCAGTATTATATATATATATATGTATTTGTGTGTGTACTAGACCTAATTATCTATTCTTACATATATTTACAGGTTATGGCTGATGAGCTAAAGGACAAGACTATTGTTTTATACTTAGTGCCACTGAATGTAGAAGCATCTAATGAGCCATGGGCCACTTTGGATATGATTGATGCTTATAATGAGTTTTTACCATTGAGAAAAGATGTTGAATTTGTGTTTGTGGGAGTTCGAATCGAGTATTTGCTTGATGTTTTCGAGTCTTGGGATGAACCTAAACCCGACCCTGAACCCGATGTACAAGAGGCTTTTTTCAATCGCGTATTTTCTACATTGTCCTTCCCTGCAATCCCATTCAGCGACCAACAAGCCCGCGACCGTGTTTGCAAGGCATGTAAACTTCACTGTAGTCCTCCCCGGGGAGACGGATTTTTGCCACATTGGTCCATCGTTAATCCCCAAAACAGAGTTGTGACGTGCATAGCCGATACTTATCTTCTTTTCCATTACTATGCCGGACCAGAACTTTATCCCTTGACCCGAGAAAATATAATATCGGTAACCAGTCAGAGCAACAAACCTGATAAAATATTGAGCAACTTGGATCAAATATTGACATCGTTTGATCGTGATTTTCTACTTTCAAGCAAAGGCGACAAGGTACGCATATATATAGTATGAGTGTGTGTGTGTTTCTAGCATTTTGATCATAGTTATATCATATATATATATATAGTTCTAGTTATATACAGAGGTGGAGCCAGACTTTGAAAGAAGCGTGGACATAAATTTTAGTCAATATTGATGAAAATTGAAGGTGATTCACTAATATTAGTTCAACAAAACTATTTGACAGTAATATTAGGTCAATACTCGTATTATCGAAGAAAAGACAAAGTTAGTTTTTAACTATATTTTACGGTATATATAATTGAGCTTAAAGAAGAAAAGACAAAGTTAGTTCTGTGTGCCCGCGCGTCTTTTTTGTTGCAATACGAAGATGATTGAGTGCTTAAGCTGTACACGTGCGAACTCGCCACTGGCTGCTCTCGTGCACATATGCAAAACAAGGCCTCGGATGGAGGTTGTCTCCTTGAGACCCCTCCGACGCCCAAGTCAGATACTTGAACCAAGAAATATAAAATATTGTCTACATATCCTTGGTTCAAGTATCTGACTTGGGTGTCGGAGGGGTCTCAAAGAGACAACCTTCATTCGAGGCTTTGTTTTACAGGTGTGTACGAGAGCAGTCGGTGACGAGATCGCACGTGTCCAACTTACACACTCAACCGTCTTCGCGTAGCAATCATATATGTCTCAATCTTGTTTAAATATTGCATTGGGTTCGTCACATTGTTCATGTTTGCACCTGAATATGTACTGACCCGTAATGATTCAACAAGTTATTTGTACATTTATGTGTCTGTTTCATTAATTGGTATATTTGTTACAACATTACGTGCAGGTCCCCGTTTCCTCTCTTAAAGACAAGGTCGTAGGCTTGTATTTCTGCGAAAAAGGACCGAATCCGCCACGCATGGATTTGATTCGGGAGGTTTATCACGAGGCGAAACAACGCAAACTTGATTTCGAGATTGTGCAAACGTATGTTCGATTTAATCCCGGCACAGGGGTAACTACCTGTCTTGAAAAACGTATGTCGGTCTCAGAAGTACAACAGACTACCGATTGGTTGACACTTCCTTTCGAGGACCCACGTCGTAAGAAATTGCTTCGAATTCTCCTATTGGTATGTAAGAAATACGAAGAACGCTCGGTAGATGGTTGCCTTGTTATCGTTCAGCCTAAGCGCGACACTTTTGAATTTTCCGGTGCTGAAATCCTCAAACAGTATGGGATCGAGGGCTACCCTTTTACCCAAGAACGTCTTCTCGAAGTGGAGAAAAAAAAACATAAAGAAACATCGAAACTTAACTTACTTTTTCCTCCTGGAAAAAGTAACTTGTACAAGCGGGAAGGCGACAAATACGTCTTGACCGATAACGCGCAACTCTATGGAAAGAAGGTCCTAGTTATCATTAAGGATGTGAGGGCAATGTGTGATTTGGATAAATATTATTGTAGTATTTGGGATAACGATGAGCCTGAAATTTTTGGTAGAAGTCTATTTGGTGCTGATGATGTGTTTGATCCTAGCTAGCTAGTAGTTTTATGGGTAAATTACATTTTACTATCTTGTAAGTTTCAGTTGTGACGTTTAACTACTTTTAAGTTTTAAATTCACGACAAAATACTTTTCCGTCGTGATTCCGTCAGTTAGTCAACGAAAAGACCCAAATACCCCCAAAAGTTGAGGGTACTTTATTGTTGTATAGGATAATGAATTGTTAGAAGATATTATTATAGGGTAGTGAACTGTTACATTATAAAACCACAAGGTAATGAATTGTTACAAGATAATATCACAATATAACATCACATGGACGGAGGACTATTTTGTTAACGGAATGAAACTACAAGGTAGTGAAAAATCTCAATCAAACTTAAGGGTAGTTAAACGTCTCAACTGAAACTTATAAGGTAATAAAACGTAATTTACCCTTTCTTTAAAATTTAAAACATATAAATAGCTTTGCATGTTTCTGTTTTGACTTGTATATGCTAGATCT
This sequence comes from Pelargonium myrrhifolium, assembly GCA_036897405.1. Classification (NCBI taxonomy): domain Eukaryota; kingdom Viridiplantae; phylum Streptophyta; class Magnoliopsida; order Geraniales; family Geraniaceae; genus Pelargonium; species Pelargonium myrrhifolium. Next base: position 17,489 of record JAYMTK010000672.1, read on the forward strand.
AGGGTTTTGGTTTCTTGTATTTGAAATTTCTAACTCATTATGTTAGATTTAGGGTTGTTGTTGTTGTTGTTGCTGCTGCTGCTGCTGCTGCTGCTGACTTTGCATGCTGTTTGTTCTTAATTTCTTAGTTGAAAATGTCTTGTTTCTATATTTGTTTCATTTTCTGTGTTTGTTTACATTTAGGGTTTCTATTTTTGTGAGTCTGTCGTTAGATTTAGGGTTTCTGATTTTGTTTCTTAAAATTTCTATTTATGTTTGTGTTTCTTAAGATGTGAAATGTTATGTCGCAAGAAAGCATGAATGCTATTGAGGAGGAGCTTCAAGGGGAGCATGATATTCTTGTAGCTGATGGATGAGCTGCTGGAGATTCAGGTAAGCCTACGGGTATTGGTAAGGGAACTCGTAGGAAAACATCTCGTATCTGGTTTCACTTTACTAAGTCATTTAAGAATAAGAAAAGTAAAATTATCTCTACTTGTATTCACTGTAAAAAACAGTATGCTACTGATATTGTTAATTTAGGAACTTCCACTATGCTTAATCATGTTGATAGATGTGAAATGAACCCTGATTATGAATTAGATAACCAAAAAAAATGCTTTATGAAAGATGATAAGAGTAGTAACACTGTTAGTAGATGGCATTTTGATCAATCTGCTGCTAGGATTGCATTAGCCAAAATGTTGGTTAATGATGAGTTTCTTTTTAGACATGTAGAGGAGGAAGGCTTTAAAGATTTTGTTGATTGCATTTTTCTTATGTTTCGTGTACTATCTCGTACTACAAGTATGAGAGACGTATGTGATCTCTTTGACTATGAGAATAGTAAATTGCATGAGTTCTTTGTGGATGGTTGTTCAAGGATACGTTAGACAACATATACTTGGACATTAGTTCAACAGATAAATTACATGGTCTTGACTGCACATTTCGTTGTTGATGATTAGAGATTAAACAAAAAAAAAAACATAAATTTTTGTCCAATCTCATCTCATAAGGGGGGAGATATTGGGAAGGCTGTTGAAAAGTGTTTGTTTGAATGAGGTATAAAAATTCTTTTAAATGTGACTGTTGATAATGAGAGTGCTAATGAAACTGCCCTCACATACTTGAAAAAGAAGTTTCAAAACAATAGTGTTTTGAATGGTAGGTGGCAGGGGGGCGAGTGCAAGCCCTGCTATTGAGACTAGCAAGTGTACTAGTGTCAAGAGTAATATAAGATAAGAAGTCCAAGTTATTGATTCTCAGGAAAGTGGTGATAGTGATCCAAAAGTTTCTCTAGATTAATAATAAAAGTGTGAGTATTTAAATCAGTTGCAAAAGTGTGCGAGTGTCAATCACAAAATCATGCAAATAGCAATTAAATGTTAAAGAGATTGGAAACAAGAAAAGAGAGTAATTAATTAATGAAAGCGAGATTGGACAGGGATGCAATTGGATAATATTGTTCAACTCATTAGTTTGAATTATTAGGGTTGACAAGTGTTATGCTACCTCCTATCTATTATTCTCAAGCCTCACTTTAAGAGGTCATTGGAACTTAGAATGAATACCAAGACGTCCTATCGAGATAATTGCGTTCCCAAGCATACTACTGCAAAGGGTTGCACATACATCTTAGATTAAGTACCAATTTATCGATGAAGAACGCACACTCTTAGTCGTAAAGACATGATTGTTCAACTCAATGAATGTAACTCCACATTAAGGTTTACTTCAGTCCAAAGAACCCTAACATGTACCCTAACTATAGTTGATCAGAAAATAGCAAAGGTTTAAGCCAACATCCAAAGAAGCATAGAACACAACACAACCAAAATTTTCAAAACTAATTCATTAAAACAATATCCAAAAGCATCCCCCACCAAGGGGATTAGTTGTTCATACTACGAAAGCAATAAACAAAATTAACAACCAAGATTATCATATTCTAGAAAAGAGTAAAACTAATAAACAAACCCTACAAGAACAAGAGACGAACACAATCCATCACAACGGTGTTGAGGATCGAAGGGCGTTAATCTTCAACCTTTCTCAAATCTTCCTTCTTGTTTCCACAATAACTAAATCTTCAAAAACTACTTTTATTCATTCCTCCTAAGCTCAAGTTACTCAAGGGGGTAAAACTTTACAAAACCTAGGAGAAAACGTCAAAGAGAGAGTTTGCAAATCAGACCTAGAAGAGGTCTTATTTATACTATCAGATTCCCACAGTTGTCGCGGCATCGTGGAATTGCCGCGGCATTTTTCTACTTAATGTCCGAGTTGACTTTGACTTAGTCGATTTCCGCAGCATTCTGCCGTTTTCTGGAGGTTCTGGAAATATATTCATTGTCGTGGCAATATTGCTATCCTCTGCGCTTCTTGTTGTTTTTGATGGTTTTCTTCATGTAAGCCCTCTTTCATGTGTATGTGAGATCATGTCAACCTCATATGACACTCTTAAAACATGGCAGCCGTCAAATACACACTAATGAGCTAAATTAGGTTATTAACACATCAAATAACTAACAAATAACATAATATTTCCACTCAAGCATAAAAGATATAACTTATGCGAGAAGTAGTAAAACAAGCAATAGATTAGAGCAATTAGAGGCAAAATCAAGAGAATCTAGAGGTAGGATAGTGGTGAGGCTCTGACAAGTATATCAGTGTCGTCAA
>JAYMTK010000673.1:0-20145 GCA_036897405.1 Pelargonium myrrhifolium
ACCCAAGTTGTTTCTCGTTTAATGAAATAGTTCTTTGCACTTTTTTCAAAAGAAAAATGCAAGACAAACATTACACTTATTTTAAGACAAATAGAGTTATATTTATTTATTTGGTGCGAGGAAAGAAATAAAAAAGCAAATATATTGTGAGGAAAGAATATCAATCATGCAAATTAATTTTGGGCGAAAAATAATAGTAGTAGTCTTGTAGACCCATATATGATATTGATATCTACCCCCACAAAAAGCAGGAAGTGGCATCTTGTAGGTAATTAATCAATTAGGAAGAGGCTTAAACGGTAATTATGCACTCGCCGCCACGTACAAGTGGATGCACGTGGCGAGTGTAGGACCCAGGTGCACAAAAACTCCGTGCAACGCATCGCAGCAGAGCCACGTCAGTCAATTTGGGGGTTGGTTGCTTCCTGTTACCACCTTCTCTTCTTCTGCTTCTCAATTCGACAAGCAAAGAACTGATTTCTATATTCTCTGCACAGACTTACTCCACTGACATTCCTAACACTAACACAATTGGTTTTCTAGATCTGAATTCGAGTTTTCTCGGATACCCATCTTTTGTTTTCCATCATTTTCTCGGGAACCAAACAGGTTTGTTATGGTGAGTGTCACATCGCTTCTCCTCTTTTGCTGCTGGGTTTTGTTTTTTTAACTTCTGGGTTTTTGCCAAAATGTTTTGTTTTCACTCTCTGCAGGTAAAGTTTCCATTTTGTTGATTTTCTACCAGTTTCTTGGGAACCAAACAGTGTTATATGGTATCACTTGGTTTCTCTTCTTTTGCTGCTAGGTTTTTACCAAACTATTAGTTCCCACTCTTTGTTGTTTGTTGGGAACCAAACGGTCTTCTTAAGCTTTAATTTCAATGGTTCTGTGTGTTTGTTGAATCATAATAATGAGCAGTGGATGGTATAATTGTAATTTTGGAGATTTCAGTAAGGGAATAGCTTTGAATTTGGTGTATGTGTTGCTGAATTTGGGAATATCGGTGTTCTTGCTGTTTCAGGTGATGTATATGGAAGAAACCTTGGTTTAGCGTAAAGAGAAGCTAGAAATGGCAACTGAGACTGATTGCTGGTCATGCTCTGACCCACCATCTGAGCACCAACACTCCCAAGTACCTACCTTATTATCATTTTTTTGTATTGTCTTTTGATATCATTTTACAAGCTTTTTTTGGGGTCATATATAGTATTGTAGCTCCATTGAATCATTGTTTTAAGTTATGATGGATGTGAAATTAAAGATGCCATGAAACTAGTATGGTTTCTTTCATCGACTTTTTTGGGGACCCCATCATATTTTCCTTATTTGCCTAGCCCATGTTTGGACCCAAGTTTGTTTGAGCCAGTTTAGTGTTATGTCGTCAAATGATCATGTTCTATTTGATCCATAATTGTAAGCTCATTTCTTATTTGAAAACCTGAGTTAAGGAATTTTATTAATTGTTACAAGGAAAAGGTAGAAGAAGAGTCATGAATGAAGTCATACAAACAGTGTATGTCATGGATCCCGCATTTTTTGCCATGCACTGTGCCTACTATTATTAGTTTTCTTAATTATGTGGAATAAAAGCATCTTAACTAATAATGTGAAACAAAAAGTGAATTGCTTGTAAAAAGCACAGTTGAGTGATTTCATTGAGAACATCTATCCATGGTAAGAGATTCTGTGGAGCACACAAGGACTTCTAAAATTCTGTGGTTTTGAAGAATTTTAGGTATATACTTGAAGTTGTAGATTTTATAAGTGCTGTTTCTTCACTAATACATGAAAGTACTAAATTTGGGTCTTTGCAAAATTGGCTTCTATTTTTTTGCTCTTGTAAGTTCTGCCTTGTTTTTTATACCATTTTAACTTTGCTTTTAACCTTTGATAGGATGTATCCATCTCTGAAATTCTGGATCATGGTTCGATATCTTTCGGGAGATTTGCTGTTGAGTCGCTTGCTTGGGAAAAAAGGAGTGTCTTCTCTCACAACAGATGTCAAGAGGAGCTGGAAAAGTTTAGGGCACCTGGATTAGTTGCTCAAAAGAAAGCCTACTTTGAAGAATATTACAGAAAAATTAGAGCTATGAAGGCATTGCAGGTTGAGCAGCAAGAAACCAGCCAATCAGATGGTTGTCGAGATATGGAAAATGACACCATGCAATTAGAAAATAGAGTTGAGGCTTCTATTGCAAAAGATGAAATAAAAATTACCAATGTTTGTCAGATTCATATCTCAGATGCAGGTACGTCTACTCTACTCAACTCATCTGAAGAAGGAACTTTGAATAAGTCGGAAGATGCAGAAGAAAAACAAAGTTGTTGTGTTGATAATGAATTGAGAGCAACCATACCGGATGAAATCATCTCCTCGTCTATCATTGAATCAAAACTTTCAATACATGAGGTATCCACGTCATCAATTCCTCCGATCAACAAGAACTCAAAAGCTGTCTGCGAAGACAATGTTGTCTTTGACTCTGCAAAATATAGTGCCAGTGGGTCCAAGGAACACTCAGTTGATATGAAGGCTAAGGTAATCAACCCACATCCCCCCACCAGCTTAAGGATTGAAATAGCATCTCATTCAAGAACTTACTCATGTCAACACATCAAGATAATTGTTTTCGTTTTCTACTTATGGATTGTCGAAACTTAAGTGATTTATTTATCAAGTGCTAATTTCTTTTCATTATCTGGCAAATAATACCTTATAGTTTCACTTATATCTACTGTATTAGTAACTATGTTTCTAAAGTGGCTTGTAACGTACATTGAATGTGCAATGTTCTAATGCATAGTTTGACTTTGCTATTATAACTAGAGGACTATTGCTTCTGGTAGAGAGAAAACAAAATCAGTTTGCAGCACTATGAAAACTGCAGTTAAGCCCCCTGAAAAGAAGACATCTTCTAGTAAAAAAGTTACGAGAAAGACAAACAACAGTCTTATTTCAAGCAAAGTCGATCTTAAGGCTCCGACAAACATTAAATCCAACGGTGTTCCATCTGGTAGACAGAGAACTGAAGTATGCCCCGGCACCAATGTACTGCGCACGATGGCAACTAATAAGCGAGTATTATCTTCTCCTAGTGTGAGAAGTGGTCAAGTGAAAACTAATTCAAATTCAAAGCACTTTAACAAGTCATCTACAAGGTTGCCTGTCCAAGCTCGATCAGTTCAGGTAGTTTATCTTGCCTTCATTAAGTTTTTATTTTTTAATGTATTTATTGACATATCTTGTTGCATATTTGTTTGCAGATCACTTCGAGACCAAACTCTGTTAATAGCAGTTTAGGAAACATGTCTCTAGATAACAGAAGGTCTGCTTCATCATAAGAAAAGACCTCTCTCTCCCTCTCCTTCTCTCTGTCTCTCTCACACATATTAAACTTGTTGCAGGAGTTATAATGGAGTTTCTAGAAAACCTTTAGAGTTAAATGGCGGCAATGGCCATAATATGAGACCGAAAGGTGGAGAATATGAGAACCAGAGGACAACAAAAGTCATGTACTACATTTTTACTTATCTGATGCCTGTTTTCTTTGCAATTTCATTATTTTAATTTTTCTTTTTCCACTTCTAGTTGGATGATAGCGTAAATTGTTTCTGCTATAAATGTGATTGTTCTTGATGTGTTTAAATATCAGGTCTTCAAAGCTTCCTGCTGAGGATAAACTAAATCAAAACACTGTAGTTGAGGTTGGGCGCAGGAGTTATATCAAAACAGAAAAACAGAATCAGGTAATTTTGCACCCTGAAAGATATACATACTCTGAACATTAATGGTGTAGTAAGTTTTTACCTTCAATACATTTATCTGTGCATAATTATGTGAACAACCAAAATTTTGCTCATCTTGATATTGAATTGTGATTGAAGAGGTTCTAAATTTCGCGATTTAAGGATCTTCAGTTGGTTGTTTTCAGAACAGATATGCCTGCAATTACTTTTAGGTTTGACCAAGTTGCAAGAAGAAAATATGAACTCCCTGTATGTATAACCTTTTCAACTAACCTCCCTTTAACCAAGGAGAGGAGTGCATCTAGGAATTTTATTCCACTTTAAAGTCGAAATCAATTTATTGCACAATAATCACCTTGAATTTAATGGATGCTTTTTTTTGGGTCTAGTAACCTTTAGATTCCAGGTTCGCTACTATCTTCATGTAAAATTTAGGTGTTCCATTAAGAAGATAAAAATGCATTACATTTTCTCTACTTTTACCTTCTGAGCAACCCCTCAAGGCATCAATCACGGCAAATGCATGGACATCGAGGCTTTGAGGTTAAGTACTTGAAAGCTAAGAAGGAAAAAATAGTCCATGTTTATAGATAGTGTTTCTGCTATACTTCCATCTGTGTTTGTGTAGAATCTTTATTTAGTACATGACAAATGAATGTTCAGTTGGAGTTGGAAGTTGGATTGTATGTGCTTCGTTGTGGTACAGTTGAAGTTAAATGAATATGCGTGTTATCCAGGGAAAAAGTGAAATTGGTGCTGGACTTGCAAGATATCCAAAGGACGCCTCTTCCTCCATGTCCAGTGTTCACAAGGCACTGACTACAAAGCGTGTGCATAAGGTCATATCTTACCCTGATTTTCTTTCAGATTGCGTATATTTTTTGTTAACCTCCGGAGAAACTGAACTTGTTTTTCACCCAATATTTGAACCAAGGTCACATTGGCTTTCTTCGTGGTTAGTTCGTAACCATGTGAACAAATAAGCTAACAAATGAAAGTAATGTGGTTTCAGGTTGCACCAACTCATTCTGCAGACGCAACGCATGATCAAAGGGCACCAAGGTATGACCCTGACTTGTTAGCTTTAATGGCCCTAGGTGGAATTGTGTTTGTCCTGTAACAGTACTTATCCCAAGAGTGGATATTAGAAACTCAACCAACATAGTACAGATATATGAATTGCAGTCCGATTTTGACATATGCAGGAATACAATGCCAAGTTGGCGATGAAAGCAAAACCCAGGAGTGGGGTTGGGACTTCTCTTTGGTGGCCTGTGCAGAAGGTGCGCTTTCATGGCCTTACAATGCAAAGAAAATTCGGAAACAGGCACAATGTGATGCTATGGAGCAGGCTCGGAGAACTAAGATCAGAACGAGATGTATTCAATTAAGCTGCCTAGTGTTGATTTTCTTGTTTTTACTAATGCTAGCTATGAGAATAAGTATTGATGTATTAGTACAGCTTGCTGCTTACCCGAAATTAGAAATATAACTGAAGTTCATGGTTTAGAAGGGTGAAAGATGAATCCCAAGTTAAGAACAAATAGGGGAAAGATTTATTGTTCAGTGTAAAGCACATATATAGTGATATAAAAGAGATGATGGACAAAATCATCAATGTGACGTTGCTATACTCACTCTGATTTCTCATTCCATTGGACATGTCATTGCATATTGTTTTGTAAAGTCATTACTAAAGCTTCAACAACAGATATTGAAAGTAACAGTATTTACTGCTAAAGTAAACTGCTAAAGTAAAGTACCAAATGGTTACTATATTATGATGAATGAATAAAAATGCTCCCTCTAGAGTAAAATGAATCAATTCAATTGAGACCTAAAATTACAGCTCATGCTCACCAGACATCAAAACGTATTAAAATAAAATAAATAACATCATATTTGCAACTACTCCCCATCATATTTGCCACTACTCCCTTAATGTAATGGTTATTTCAGGTGGACATATTTGCAACTATCCCCAACATTGAATTGTATAAACATTCAGATATTTCATGATGATCCAAGAGAGAAAAAAAAAACAAGCTTAACAAAACAGCCAACTTCCATATATGAATTGGCAATGATTCACATTCAATTGCAAATACCAGCAGTGACTCGCATTACCTGCTCGGTCTAATGTTCCAGTTTTTTATGGACCTGCAATAAAACCTTGTGTTCCCCAAATCATCAAAGGGCCACCAAATGAGTCTGAAATGTCTCTGGCCACAATGAATTAGTAGGGTAGATATAGTGAGTGTTAAGTATCTAATAATTTAATTTTAAGCTCCTCCAATTTTCTCAGCAGCATTACGAGGACACGCCATTGAATGCTTGCATGAACTGGATGTTTGACCTATACTCTTCTTATGTTCTCTATAGGGGTATGCAACCACTGAGTCATCATAGGTTACTTGATCACCCTGATTACCAAAAGAAAAATGGAAACATGAGAAATTCACCTCAAATACTAAGCAATATAGTTAGTGATAATAGGAAACCTAATTATTGATTCTCAAAGGTGGTTAGGAGGAGAGGGGAAGAATAGTTGGTTCAATCAAGTAAACCATGCCAATATGAAACTCCATGAGAACCTATAACCTCCTTTAGCATCACAAGTTAAACTAATAGGGGGAGAGACCAACTAGTATACTAAACGATCTCAAACTCCACACGCTCAATATGAGATACTTTTACCACTCACTCTCACGCGCTCATGTGCATGTGGAACACACTTCAACACTCCCACTCATATGCAGGTAGGAACGGGCCAAGACCATACCAGATACCACTCCTTCTCCACACACTCAATACGAGATGCTTCAATGATGTACTTATTAGCATGGTGATGTGATATTTCTCAAATTAGCAGCAGATACAATGAGACTGAACAAGTAGCAAATATATGCAAACAAAGATACATAGACTGAATCAAATTTATCAATTTGAGACCAAAGCTGAAATGATGGGAACCAGCGATTGCATGAAATATAGTGATCCAGATCATAGAAAAAACACAAATTAAAATGCAAACAGAAACTTTTCTCATTATCAATTATTGAACCACAAAATGAAAGACATTGAGTTTTCAAGTAAAATGTCCACCAAAAAGTACTTGATTTCTATTTACTCACATCTGAAGTTTGATAGTAGAAGACTCTGATTTTAGCAAAGAATTATAGTGCTACTTCTATCTAGGTGGAAGGAAAAAAGAGCATAGAGTTCCAGCTGAAAAGACAAGGATGCATAACCTCACCAGGAAAAAAATCAGCAGCCTGTTTCCTTGTGTGCCTCTTAACTCAAACTAGAGAACCTTTTCTGCAAACCTCTGGCCAGATCTCCCATGCCAGACTTCTGAAGCTGCTTTAAAACCTTTGTATGCACGTGAGAATTTGGCCTAAGACCCATATCCATCAACTCAGAAAGAATATCTCGAGCAATGACTAGATTTCCAGTTTTTAGATGAAGGCTTGCAAGCAAACTGTAATTCACAGTGGTTGAGGACTTGTGATCATTACTTGAATGGACCACATAGCTATGTGCCTCCTTATACCGTCGTGACTTGAAAAAAGCATTTATAAAGGCTGCATGTGTTAAGAGCCGGGGTTCAAGACCCATTGATACCATCTGATCACGAAACTCAAATGCAAGATCAAATCTCCTCCGCTGACAAAACTTGGAAATAAATATTTCAAAGGTCAATGAATTAGGAGTAGGACAACCCATTTCCTTCATTTCTTCAAGTATTTCACGGGCTTCGACAGTCTTACCATTTGTACATAAGTAACTGACTAAAACATTGTACGAATAGACACTAGGCTGAAAACCCATTTGCCTCATATCTTCGAGGGTTTTTCTAGCTGTTCTAAAATCACGTCTATGACACATTTCCTTAATCATATCATTCCAGGAAGACTCTTTCCACTCTGTGATATCAATCACAAACTTAGCCATTTCAAAAAAGCCCAAAGAACTGAACATCTCAATCAGTGCCCGAACACCGGACACTCTGCAGGAGCCACCAACTTCCCTCAACAATTCAACCACCCTCCTAACAGAGTGTTCAGCCGAATCCTCTTGCAAATCTGAAACAACTAGAAACCGAAATGCTTTGCCGGTTAAATCAACTCCCTCAGATGCAAATTCTCTTAAAATACCAAGCATAGCATCATAATCACCTAACATCCCACAATTATCAACAACCAAACTACAAACATCAGAACCACAGCAAAGATTGGGCCAATTATTTCTAACCCAACAGAAAAAACGCACAGAAGACACCTTTTCAGCGTTCAAGATACCCAAAATCACAGCTAATGAATCAGAAGAAAGTGTTACATACATCTCATTCAGCTTGGACTCCAAATCATCTCCACCACTTGTAATCAAATCAATGATTTCAGAAACTTGATTCCCATGCCCACTTGGAGTTGTTTCTTCGGTCCTTGAGCTGATATAACGAGTAAAAGATATGGGCAAACCAAAATTCAAGATTTGAACTTTATATCTTTTGTGTAAAGATAAAGAAGATCGACAAGTTACGGAGCAAAAAGATGAGCCAATTGAGCAATATATAGGATGTGAGGTGGGGTTGGTGTAAATTTGATTCGAATTGAAGAAATTGCGAGAAATGGGTTGTTTGGAAGAGATGGAGATTGAGATTGAGATTGAGATTGAGACTAGGGTTTTAGAGAGGCACCTGAGCTTCAGGATTTGCATATTGGTTCTATAACCCCTGGAGCTGGAGCCACTCTCTCTCTCTTTCTGTTTGCGAAAAAAGTTCTGTGACTGTGACTGTCTAAGTTAGTTTGGTTATGGGCTCAACAGGTTAATGGGCCTGTTTTGTTTGGATTTCTTGGGTTTAAATGGAAATGACTTCTGTCATAAAAGTCATTGAAAAAAAAATAAATAAATAAAAGTCATTGCGTATGCAGTTAAAACAATTAAAAAAATGGTTATATATATATATTTTTTTAAATAACGTGGAAATAGTTTTTTATTCTCCAATGAAGTTATTCTAATTTTTTAAATAATGAACTTTAGTTGTGTTTTCCTAAAAACAACAATTTTGACCTTTTTTTTTTTTTTTGCGTGAATCACCGTTTTCAATCGATTTTAATAATAAATTGTACTTTTTGCCAACTCAACAAAGAAAGTTCAAAAGTTAAATTTTTTTTTTTAGCGATACAAGGGATATAAATACTCTAACCATATTAACGTTGGTTGTAATTATTTTTCATAAAAGAGGATGCCCAATGTTAGTTTTTTTTTTGTCCCAATATTAGTTTCTTTTGGACTACACTAATATATAATCACATTTGTGCTAATTTTTTTAGTTACTTGGTGGCTCGCTGCCACGTTGTGGCATTTCTTTATCATTGTGCTTTGTTATTATATCATGAAATACGGTCACTTGATTGAACTTTAATAAAAGTCTCTTAGGAGAGGTTCAAATTTCATTGAATGATGGTTAAACCCGATCAAATATGGTTAATTTTGACCCAACTCTTTATTTTTCAAACTTTTTAGATGTCATGTCATGTCAAAAGACGATTCGGCCTATTAAAGTAGTCAAACGACAAGCGGTAAGCCATCAAACTAATTAGGTTAATGAAATGTGTACATATTTACTCTGCAAATGCATGACATGTCTACTAATTATTCTCTAACCTAAGCCACATAGTTAGGATAAAAAAGAAACAAAAAACACACATACACACGCACGTGTGCGCACAGGAAAGCATGTTTGTATCGTCGCTATGGACAGACGGTCACGTTCATCTAACACTTGAATCAATGTTGCGACTGGACTGGGCGACGAAGACCAGGTATCTGCAACACAAGGCCAATGAATTTATGTAAGCATAACAAGGAAGATGTAGTCCAATCTTGCCAATGATTTGTAGAATGCACAAAAGGCTTTGAGATATGTCCAAAAGCGAAAGTGGAAAGATTGGTCCGGGCATGAACAATTTAGGGACACTGGTCGTAAATTGTAATATCAAGTTCTTAACTTAGTAGGTGAATATGGTTAAAGTTGTCCTTCAATATCGCATAATGAAAGCGGGAAAGTATTGAGACAAAGTATAGATAAAAAAACAGGGTACGAATCATGCATGTTTATGAAACACAGGCACATAGTCTTAGAGGCAAATCAGGCTAGTAGATTAGATATATATATATATGTGGAAGAAGGTTGATTGTCAACTTAACAAGGTATGGTAATGTGCATGCCAACAATGCGAACTGCAAAATCATAGGGACAAAAACCTCAACCTTCAGAAGGATAAAAGGCCTCTCTAAATATCGTAAACTGGGCTGAGCATCAGGATAACCACATGCAGCCATGCAATGCCAGAGACATAAACCTTAAAGATACTACAGTAATCTAATTTGGAAAGAGCATAAATAGTATTAGTATGTCTTCCTTTCTAAAGATAAACTACCAGAATTCCAAGCAGTGCCTAAGTTTTTTTTCTTTCCTTTAATGCAAAGCATGATAAACAAGATGAGGGCACAGATACCAACCTCAACACCATGAGGACCTATTCTGTTACGAGAAATGAAGTTAACTACCAGAGTAGCAAATTCATCAGGGACATCCTCCTGCAATAATTTGGGATATATGAGACGAGTTGTCAGGACAAAGAAGGGCAAGGCCATGATGTACAAAAACTGAAAGACAAAACCTTCAAACTAATAAATATGCACCTGTATAGCATGCCCAGTGTGTCTAACAACCACCATTTGAAATTTGCCTTGCATTTGACCAATCGTCAGAGCTCTGTTGAGGGAAAAACAAATGAATGGAAAAGCAAATAGTCAAATAAGTCAACTGGATTCAGATATAGGAACCCCAAGTTCAATGAACTTCAGTAGATTATGCAAGGCAAGTTTAACGAAGAGAACCTGTCCAGTCTGTCTGTCCCGGCTAACAGCAATAGCTTCGGAACTGGAGATGACAGAAATTTTTCTGAAAGGCCTTCGTACCTGTAAAAAGAGGAACATATTAACTGATTGACATCAAAAATGCCCTTTGACAGCAAAAGACGGCACTTGTGTAAGCAAAATTAGTCTCTTTCAATGATTAGGAGCAACATATTTTTAATTCAGAACTTGCAAGTTGCAAGTATCACAGTGATGAGAATCTAAACTAAATGAAGCAATAGGTGCAAGAGAGAGTAAAATATTTAATTGACGAACCCATACAATCCTTCGCGTTACAAGTAGCATCAACTAGAGGAAGTTATAAAACATCACAGTAAGTAGAAATTTATAAATCATGAGAATAATTTAACAGTGCTGGGTAGTCAATCCCAATAACAAGTTTTGGATCAATAACCTACAATAAAACATTACATGTCTGGATGCAATTCTCAAACAATAGAATTAGAACATCATATCCAAGTACTTGCTAAGAAAACTGCAATTTAGACTAGGAATATATATGCCTATGATTTTGGATTCAAATGTGATGCATATAACTATTAGCCAACCTTAATTACAATCTCCATAACTTGAGAATAATTTTAACACAAATTAATTCATACCAGCCTCTCCAATATTGTTCTGTTTCTTCCAGTCGTGCTCGATACACATAACTGCAGCAGCATGTCAGAATAGTGTACTTTAGAAGGATTACCATCTAAGATTATTTATGCTTGACAAGCTACAAATAATGACGGAAATGGATGAAATAAAGATAAATGCTGCTTATAACTCCATAGCACAAAAAATACTTACCATTTCTTAGACTCGTCATACTTCAATGTTGTAGGGATAGATACACGAGCAGACTCGATGTTCCTTAATGAACCTCCTCTGACACTCCACTCGATCTATGACAACATATTTTCACAAATTGGTTATGAAAAATATATGTATGAATAAATTAATACCATGTCATGATGTCAACCTTGAACAGTCTACCAACAGAAATTGCATATGGATACATAAAGTTTAATAAAAGCCCCAAAGAATTGCCACCACCTGGATTTCTCCATGCATTTACCTGGAGTTGGCTGTGGCCTTACTAATGACCATGAGGAAAATTGAGTGCTATAAGAGGCCTGGATGTCTATAGATTTAAAATAAAATAAATAGTAATACTAAAAATCCCAAATAGTGTATATTTTTCAGCTGTTATAATACCTAAAACTTCTTAAGGATAACATTACAATAACCTTTGACTAGAGAATAAAACAAGTGACATGGATATAGTGGATGAGGAAGGTTAAAGTTTAGAGCAATTTGCATACCGCTTTTTCAACGCTTGGAAAGTGCTGAATTCTGCCTGATAAGATTTTCTGCATATGTATCAATGAAGACATGGCTGTTCCCTGAAATTCGAAGTTATATTTAATACAGCTTCAGGACGCTAATAATCATAAAACAGAAACAGAAAAGGCAGACACAGTTATTCTATAGTGATCAAACCTCTACAACATCGACGACAATTAGGCCAGCCAAGCTTGGTAATGCTTTCTTCGCAGCAACGTGTATAGCAACCGCACCTCCCATGCTACATCATAGTGACAAAGAGTCCAAACAGTAATCAATCAGGGAGTGACAAAAGCAAAAAAAATAACTAAGGGAGGAAATGAAAAACTGAAGCATCAAAGTTTCTTCTCTGTTGACTGTCAGAAAAATGGTCAAAGCAATAACTAAATATGTTTACACATCAGCAAATATGAAGGTTTACCAAAGCCACATAAATCTATATTCTATAAACCATATTATGCTTCTTCTTTTTTCAGGAAAATACAATTTATTACTTTCTAAACACCTCAAGTTACTTCTAGTCCCCCTCCTAGAGAGATAGAGGCACTGTGGTCACATCACATTACCCTTCTTATATGGTCTCTTAATACTTGTTCCATTATATTATCTTTTCTTCACAGAGTCACAATAGTTATCTGTAATATAAACTTGAATGAAACCAATTCAGCAAAGAGAAAGACCTGTGGCCCACAAGCACAATTGCAGGAGGAGAATCTCCATACATCGCCTTCAGAACAGCAAAAACATCATTGCACATTGTCTGCACATAAAATTAATGCCTTGAATTCGTGGATAGCATGGAATCATTTTCCCATTATAATGCCCAAGGATCATAATGCAAGTTGGGAAAAGAGAACCTCTTCCAACTATGACTATAGTTACTAGAAAAAGAATACCTCAATAGATAAATCAAGGTCATTTTCTGTGAATGACTTTCCGTGTCCTCTGAGGTCCATAGCAACCACCCGAGCTTTCTCCTTAATTTTACTTGCTGACAGGGCAAATGAAAGCCTAGCCATGGATATGTAATTATATGCGCCAGAATCCGGTGTTTGTGCAATTTAATCAAGAAAATACGACTATTCCCAATTATGTAAAATCGAGACATGAACCAAACGGAATCAAGGTTGGTGAATATATTATTTATGAAGAAAACAGAGAATATCAATGAAATCATAGTACATACATACAAGTTAATATAAAGTCTAGATTTCCCAGTATCAAACTTCAGGAATAGCTGCAGACCATTGTGAATTTTTCATACATGTAAACAATCAAATTCATGTCCAAAAAACATTTCTTAATCGTGCAACAACTACTTTTACTGTTTTACATGGCTGACATCCCCAAAAGATAAATTATATTCAAATATTTCAGATAAACAACGTGTACTGATGTCATTGCTGGCAACTAAAAGAAAATCAGAATAAGAAATGAAATGAACTTGAGAAAAAGAAAATAAAAATTCATGAGCTGGCACCAATTAATTGGAAGCACAAGTTATGTTTTTTTTCTTTTCTTTTCCTTTTCTCTTCTCTTGAGCTAATTCCCATGTATTGCCTTTTATTTAAAAATGCATGTGTACATACAAATACTGTTGCCTACTCAGATCATAGAAACCTATCATTTACTCTACAATGTGGCTTCCTATTTCTGTATATTCTCCATTCTGATGACGTTTTCATATTTAGTGTACAAAATTCAAGCTTTTTGATGATATAACACAGGAACTTCTACAGAGAAAAAATAACTCCATATTTTTAAAATATATAAAGTTCTACAAGGAATTGAGAATGATCATACAGCTGCAAGTGTTAAAAAATCCTAAGAATCAGAACTGGTAAAATCATACCCAGAATAACCACCTCCATGTAAACAAAAAACAACAGGTCCTTCTGTTCCTGCCATATATACATGAAAGACCTAAAATATAAACCAAAATTAGAAAGAAAAAAATACACAGAAAATTGAAGTGTAACAGAAAAGAAATATGGAAGCTGTCACTAACATTCTCTGATCCTGGAATCGTAAAATCATCTTCCTTATCAAAATAAGCAGACCAGTCCACAGGTGGGTATTTTTCCGCTGAAGTCCTAATCCAAAAAAAAAGTTAATAAATAAATAATTAATTGGATTATTATATAATAATTCACGAAGAAAAAACTGCGATTCGAGGACTCACTGAATTGGGGGGCGATGGGGAACGGAGGAGAAGGCAGACGCAGGTTTGGGAAGTGGCGGTGATTCCTGTGGAGATGATTTGTCTTCAGGGAGCGAGCTCAGCTCTGAAGAATTTGAATCCATTTCCGGAGATTAGTCGGATCGATCGATCGGTTGGTGGATTTTTCTCTTCTTTTTCTGTTTGTTTCACGGGAAAATTTTCAGATTCGTGACTGAGCTGACGAAATGAAAGTGAAGAGCATTGATAGCAGACAGTTGCCGCTGGTTGATACTATCATGGGCCTTTACTCTAAAGTTATGGGCCTATCATGGCCCATTATTTTCAAATCTCCGAAATCATTATATTATGGGCCTGTTATAGCCCAGCAACAGTGATATTGATTGATTCTCTGAGTTTCGTTGACAGATGTGAATGAAGAAAGATGTTTAACAACATTTATAGTAGAGTTATTGCTTAGCAAATCTTGGCCACTAAAATCATATAGATTTGGATATAGTTCCCAACAACCAGTCCAATATACATACTTATCGCTCATTATTTAGCATATTTTACAAACAGTCCATAAAAAGACAGGCAATAACTTGATGGTTGCATTTCTCTAATTGTTGAGTTTAATATGGAAAACAATTATGAGAAATGAAGTGATGTCCCTTCATTTACAAACAATTACTATACTATATGTTTTACACTATTCAATCATAATATATTACAAAATTAATTCATAGAATTACAAACCACAGTTCTTGAATTTCATCGTTACTGATCGAAACTATATTTAAAAGTAACAATATTCACAATCGTGAACTGTGTGATATCAATTAGCAGAGAGTTGTCCTAACTAACTAATTTGAAGTCTCAAATTTAAAACATGGTGATGCTATTGTTTTGATTCAGTCAATCAAGCACAGTAATAGGTATTTTTTGTCTTGTACCTATGTATATTAAAGTAATTGTTTTGAAATGTTCTAACATAGAAACTTTTGAAAATAAAGTTGAAGACTTGGCCCCTTAAGGATGAAACTGGAGACTTGAATCATTGCTCTTAAGTTCTTGGTGCATGTACAAAAGTAGCACATTATTAATAGAGATTCAAATGTATACTTAAACGACCGACTCGAGCACATATGAAAGTAAGAATTTCAACCAAAAATTCTACATGTAAAATGTGAAGATGTAGATCCATTTCTCTCACGGTTTAAAAGAATAATATAAGTTACAAAACCACCATATGTATGAATATCAATTAACATAGAGTTGTTCTAAAACTAATTTGAAGTCTCATATTTATACGACTTGAGCTGTAATTACATTAAAAAAAATTAAAACTAATAATTCACACCAACAAAGTAATCGACATAAATGATATCATTATCTATACTCTCATACATACTCGACCGGATGTTTCAACAACTACACAAATAATTCACACCAAAAAATGAAGTCCCAAACAACACACATAAACAAGATAACTAACGTCCATAAGGACCATAACCTCTACGGATTGGAGTTATTTTTGGCCTTGTTATCTTTCTTCTGCTGCACAGCCCTAGGGACATCAAAAACAACAAGATGGTACGACACCGACATGAAAAAAACCAGCAGCGCCGGAGGCACCGTCACACAAAGCACCGTCACGGCGGCGATGCCGAACCCGGCGCCGCAAGAGAGCTTCCCGATCCGAATCTGAATAATATCGATCATGGACGCAATGAGAAATGCGCAGCCGAACATTGTGCCGTAGGCGGAGACGTAGAGCATGTACATGCAGGCTTTGCTCTCGCGCGGGTTCAGGGAGGCTTGGTTCTCGTAGATGTAGAGATAGAATTTGTTGGTCTTGGCGAGGAGCCCGGAGAGGAGGAAGAAGCTGAAGGAGCCGATCTCGCAGAACACGAGCCGCTCGGCCATGTTTTTGTCGGCGTCGCACTCGCTGCGCATCTCCAGGCTGTGGGTGCCCACGGTGGCGATGGAGATGCCCATGAAGACGACGCCGGTGAAGAGGGTGTTGATGCTCACTAGGTCGTCCAGGACTTTGAGGAAAAATGCCCTCTCGTCGATGCTTTTGTCTGCTTCTGATTTGGCACTGAATGTTTCATCAAGCAAATTAAGCAACTCGTTAGTGATTTCACACCCGCAGCACCCAAAATCTAATTCTAACTTCTTTTTCTAGTCGGGTTGGATTGGACAAACCCATACGAGCTAACACCAACTTATGTAACCAAAGCTTTTTGAGGTCGAGATCGGGTTAATTAACTTATGTCAACTCAAATCCGAACAAGTCTGTCCAGAACCCAAAATTGTCGCCTCTATTGGAATAGAATATAGAGTGAAGATTAAATTATTACAAATGTTTAAATGGAATACTAGATAGAATCTTTTCAATTCAAAAGATATATACATAACAAAATTCTCTAGTTATTTTTAGATAAGAATTTACATAGTACAAATTAATCATATATGTATATATATAGCGTGTGTGCATGTTATAGTGAGAGACTTACCTAGACATGATGCCTGATGGGTTGAAGATACACAGTAAAGTAGAGTGATGGCCTTTCTTCAGAGCTTTGTTTATTTGAGAGAGAGGGAGAGAGTATATATATGACTTTGGAATTTCTGGATTTTATGGGTATTTTATGTAAGCGAAACCTAGTGAAATAATGGCCACATATATAATTTGGGTTTTCATCATGTGCTAACCATGTGATATGTGCTTATCTAACATTCTGTTTGAATGTAAGGTATAGGCATTCATATTAATGTGTTATATGTCTATCAAGTTCTCTCTTTTTTTCACACATGTATGGATCAACATGGTAATTGTAATTTTAATTTGATATATATTATTGAAGTGTTGTACATAGATTTAGTAATGGAGTAATTACAGTAGTCGAAATTGTCTCAGGTTAAGTGAGGATAATTTCGTACTAATTAAACCTAATGTTAAGTGGATTTAATTGTAATTGATGTCAATTGATATGCCTTTTTTTACTCGATTTAATATCTACACTAAATTGTCTGTCTTTTGCCCGCGCGTGAGGCATTTTTCAAGAAAATGTTTTAAGCCCAATTTTCTTCTTGAGTTTTTTGGGCCTCTATTGTGAACGTGTGACACGCAAAGAAACACATTGTTAACAAAGACATCGTAGTGTTTTCGGGACAACATTTCGGGCTTGAGAATATGTATTGGCGGAATCACAAATGTTATGGAGTAGTTTCCTCTAAATTACTAAGTCTAGGTTAAAACTTCAACGAGATTTAGGGCTTGAGTATCTATCCATAGAGTGTTTGTAGAGAAAGTAGTTGAAAATAGTAAATGACTCAAGTGTGGATCTCTTCCTCTTTTCAAGGGGTATATACTCACAAAATATATGTGGCATTGTGTCAACGTCTGGTAGGTTGATGACAACGCGAGATCTATTTTATTTGAGGCTCATTGGTAGGTTGAGCTCTAGCTTCTCGGGCATGTCGTTCGCATGCACCAAACGAGTATATATGAAGACTCTCATGTGCCTTACGAGTGTCGCGAAGAGGATCGAAACCTCTAGGAGGTTCTAGGTACCACTTCAGTGTCTTGATGAAATTCTAGTGATGACAGGAGTCTTTGCAAATGATCAAGCGAGGCCGGAACCTCAAAGGTGATTCGACAATGTTGAATTTGAGAATTTGTCGAGGAAGCCAAATATTATGTTGCTCTTAATGGGAGCATTGATGCTCTTTGTGGATAAACGTTGAAGTTTTCTTTATTGCAGAGTGGAAATGTGCATATGGTGTTGGGTTCTCTAGTTTGGCGGGTGCAAGAATGCAGGGTGAATCGAGCGGGCGAGGAGCAAACTCTTTGAGTTAATTATTGAAAAAATATCACGACCTTAGTAGAGGATAAAATTGCAGCCTTGGATAAGTTATCAATCTTCCTCGAATCTTCTTTGATATCAGTTAGTGAAACAATGTCGCAGACTTAAAGTGGTCACTGATGAAAAGTCGCAACCCCGAAATGATCACAGAGCTCATGTGAGATTCGTTCTGCTTTTTCAATCAACTACTCATTTAGAGTGATGGTGGGGAGTTGTGTGTGGATTTTTGGTTACCAACAAGGGCGTAGGGGGAGTTCGTGGGCCAAATATAAAGTCGGAGATTTTTGGTAATTGATGATGGATTTGACCACTCCTAGGGACCGAAGATGATTTAGGCACATCCACTAACTTAAGTTGGAGTGTCTTCAAATATTTTTCACGACAGTATGTCAACGTCGTTTGTAAGAAGGGGTCCTATTGGAATCCCCAGTTCCTCACTATGGTTGGTGCATTTGGTCTTTATGAAAGAAACTTATGTAGTACTCATGCATTAGTGTCACAGTTTTACTTATTGTCTCGACTTATTATTTTTTGAATAGCATTAATTGTCCTAAACTCTAAACGATATTAATTTATCATTTATCGATATCACTCGAAACTACAATCATTAATCTATCCCGAGTTTTGAGCCGTTCTATCAAATTTTTGTCGTGGAACTCGTCTGCTTGCTTTAGGGATAAGTATAAGAGCTTATTTCACTTTTCACACTAAACCTTTTTTTTTTTGAACTTCCCTTCTTTCCCGGAGGCTTCCCCACTCTCTTTCTTCTTCCTTGGGGTTCACCATTATCAGTGAATTGTTCGTCGCAATTACCACGACGAGTACATTAGGAAAAGTACAAACACTTGGCCTTCAAAATTTTATTATAACCTCTAATTAATTATGATACACATTACATAAAAACATTACATCACCAAGTGGTCACACACGTTACACAACCTTTATTTCATCACTACCATCCAAACAAAACAAGAAACCTTCGTCGGAGACTTAAAGCTCCTGCTTGGCCTCACTACCCTTGAGCCTGCCCGGCTCTTCCTCCACAATGCTCACCGTCCTCGGACCCTTAATCTTCTCCGGCGACAGCTTCGGCAGCGACAAAGTCAGCACACCATTCTCAAGCTTGGCCTTGACGGAATCAATGTCCACATTTTCCGGTAACCGGAACTGTCTCCAGAATTTCCCGTACAATCTCTCCGACCGGTGCCAGTGATCTCCTTCCTTCTCCACTTCTCTCTTCCTCTCGCCACTCACTCTCAACACTCTGTTCTCCTCCACTTCGATCTTGAGCTCCTCCCTCTTCATCCCCGGCACGTCCAGCGTGATCACGTGACCCTCCGGTGTCTCTTTCCAGTCAACTCTGGCCGGAGACAGGGCCACGTCGTCGTTTCGGTCAATGCCGAGTGGGATTTGTTCCAGCACCTTGAATGGATCTAACTGCCAGAGATCGGAGAACAAGCTTCCCGGACGGTCGCCGATGAGAGGTAGGAGAGAGGCGGTGGATGAGCCTGCGATAAGAAGAAATGATAAGAGGAGTAATGAAAATGTAGCTTTCGCATTCATCTTTTTGACAGAGAAAACAAAACAGAACGTTGATGATCAGGTGATTGTGTTAATTAAGCGTTGTGAAAATTGAGGTCAGTTAGATTCTTGATTTGAATTGGATACAATTTACATGTATATATAGAGAGATCATATGGTGACGTGGCATTAGGAGCAGAGGGTTCTTGAAAATTCTGCATTGGATTTGAACTTTACGGAGAAATGGAGAAGGTTCCAGCTTTTGGTTTTGCTGCACCTGCAAGTTTCTTCCTGCAAGTTCTAGAGATTTTACCTTTTCTTTTTTTGTTTGTTACTATTTTTTTATCGTTTTTTTTTTTTTTTTTTTCTAATTAAGGGCGGCTCCTTTCAAAAAAAAAATTAAAGGAAAAATATTTTTTTGATGTATTTGTTTTTTTACGTGTATTTTCATATGTATATGATACCATTAATATAAATATTTATGAAAGAAAATGGTAAATTTTCTATATTATATTTTGTACATTTTATATTAAAGATCGTTCACAAAATTTTTGTTTTAACTTT
>JAYMTK010000674.1:0-20144 GCA_036897405.1 Pelargonium myrrhifolium
AAATTTTACACATGTGCGGCTCAAATTGAATTACTAATATATTTATAGTTTAAGATTTTGTTAACCCGTGCAACGCACGAGATTTATACTACTGATGTTGATATTGAAACTAAATTATTGTTAACCTACTTTTGTACTATTATTTTATAATTTTAATAATTTTAAACTAAATTTTACACGTGTTCAACTTGAATTAAAATAATAATATCGTTTCATTTCAAGTATTTGCCAACCCGTGCAACGCACGGGGTTCTCACTAGTGAAATGAAGAAGAATGGTATAATTAATATTTTTAGAAAATAATAAGTCATGTGTAAGACATATGAGGAGAAAAAGCATTTTTCCGTTAGATTTAACGGAAAAATTAACAGAAATCGGTTTTTTGCAACTGATGCTACCAAAAAAAAAATCACAAGTTTTACGAAAGATAAAAACATGACACATAGTGCCCGAGCGCCACGTTGCAACCACATTACGAGAGCTTGCTCACGGACTTGCTCTGGACACCCGACTCCATGGGCTCATGCCCGGACCGTAACTCCGTGGACCTGACCACTTCGACCTGAAAACTCTGATGACGTGACCCCACATCCCATGTCGCTACATCGTGCACACCGAGAGCCCAGGTTGTGACTTCACATCCTCGTGTCACGACCTTACTGAGGTCTTCATTCCCAAGACTAAGTACCTCAACTACAAGGCTCGTCCAAAGACACCAAATCATGGATCCATATTGAGGTCTTCCAAGACACCAACTCCAAGACCAAGTCACGAAATCAAGTTGTCGTCCAAGACACCAACCTCAAGGCTTGCCCAAAGCACCAAGTCATGGAATTAAGTCGACCCCAAAATCTCAGCTCCAAGGCTCGTCCATGGGACCACTCCAGAGCCCATGTCGCGACCTCAAAATCCAAGTCGTGACCTCGGCGTGCAATACCCCAAAACCTCGTCTCCAAGGCTCGTTTAAGGCACCTCGCCAGATCCCATGTCGTGACCTAGGCGTGCAACACCCTAAAACCTCGTCTCCAAGGCACTTCGCCAGAGCCCATATCGTGACCTCCAAATCCAAGTCGCGACCTCGGCGTGCAGCTCCTCAAAACTTCAACTCCGAGGCTCATCCAAGACATCATGCCAAAGCTCGTCGACCACAAGGACCCGAGGTCGCGACCTCAAGTTCCCATGTCGCGACCTCGGCATGCAGTGCCTCATATTTCGTCGACCACAAGACCCCGAAGTCGGGACCTCAAACCCCATGTCGCGCCCTCGGCGTGTACGACCTCAAAACTTAATTTCGAGGCTTGTCCAAGACACCATGCCAAAGCTCGTCGACCACAAGAACCTGAGGTCGCGACATCGACGTGTAGTGCCTCAAACTTTGTCAAACACAAGACCCTGACGTCGTGACCTCAAGCCCCATGTCTTGACCTCTGTGTGTACGATCTCAAAACATCAACTCCGAGGCTTGTCCAAGACACCATGCCAAAGCTCGTCGACCACAAGGACCCGAGGTCGCGACCTTAGCGTGTACGACCCCGAAGCTCGTAAACCACAAGGACTTGAAGTCGCGACCTCGGCCCCATGTCACGACTTCACTTATACCGAGAGTTTGAGGTCGCGATCTCAGATCTCCATGTCGTGACCTCAATGCCCCGCCGTCCAAAACCTCAACTCCGAACACCATGACACCAACCCCAAGTTATAGGATCGTATTGTTGGCCCTTAAGGGCACCAAAACACCGTGCGGAGCCGTCCCGAGAGACGCGTGACGTACTCGACATCAAATAAGGCAACCACAAACTTGCGAGACCTTGGTACGCTACCGTGCGCGGTAGAGGCTCTTCAAGGCTCTAAGAGGCATCCACACTCGCTCGAGACGAGCGGGAAACCTTGGGTACACCCAGCACAAACGTGAGGCGCATTCAGGTGATCGAATGCTCAAGCCACCAAAGGTCCCCAAGTGGACCCCACTTCCACCAATTGGCCAATCACGCGATGACACGTGGCACTTTTGGTGATAGGTATATGAACCTTCTCTTAGTAAAAGAGGGGGAAATTCATTATTAGAGATTTACTTTCTCTCTCTAAAAGTTTCTCTAGAGTCTTCGTGTATCCCGACCAAGACCTCATTTTCACGCCTATGGCGGCTTTCCGGGAACACCCCGGGTAGCTCGTTCTTTGGGTGTGTTGTGAACGCAGATCACAGATTCAAAGCGAGACCCAATCCAGGACCATGAAATTAGACCTTGACACGAAGAGGATAATGTAAGAGTTAGCGAAATCAAACACTTTAGACATCTCCCTAACACTTGGACAAGACAAACGACTTTCTAGTGCACCGCGTTGACCATAAAAACAGGCGCATCAACATTTTAGGTGGGTATCTACTGACGATTTTTTTTAGAAAAGTTATGTGCAAAACGCTGATAATTTGAGGGGTATTTGCAATTATCCCTCGTATATTTGATGAAAATTAATTAATAAACATGTATACTACTATACTAGTCCATGCTAGTATTGTGGGCTTTGGCAGATGGAACCAGTTGGCCCATATCCAAAATAGGAAGATCTGGTCTCAACCTTACCGATTCACAGCCTTTTAGTGATTCCGAACAAGTGATTGGGGTTTTATTGTCTCCGCAACAGTGCTCGCCTTTCTTATTTCTCCTTCAGTGCTCAAGCCTTACAGGCTCTAGAGGGAGAAGATCATTCAAACACATCATTTCCAGGTATAAAATTCTGTATTCTTCAGATTATTTACAAGACGCTTGTTTTCATTTTGTTTTATTCTTAAATATGTATCTTGATGAATATGGATTCGATTATTATCAGTAGGGTCCATTATTGAATTTCCAGCTGAATTTCATGTTATTTGTGGGCATTGTATCTAGGGCTTCAAAGAAGCATCATTGTAATTAGGTGTGGTTTTTCAGCTTGCACATCTCATATTTGACCAAATGTATCCAAGAGCAGTTTGTGCGGTTCTGTGCTTTGCATGTCTATGTTCTTGTTTATGTTTGCATAAGTATAAGCTTTACAGTATTCATAAGCCAAAAAATGACATTGACTTACTATCATTAAATTTATTACATTTTGGATGTATCTATGTTTCTTGCCGTTGTCTTATTTTAAAAAATTAAGACAAAAAAATCCTATGCTCTATTGAAAATGAAATTCCATGTTCTTTGAGGAGTATTTTATGTTGCCATTATTTCATTGTGAAGTCGTCCTCTACGTAAGTCTGCACATATTTTAAAATTTTAGGGTTCATTTCAGTTGGTTCTTGTGCTTGCTAGGTGCACCTTTCCAACCAAGCTGTTTTGTAACAGAGATGAGACGGCAGGGACAATATGCTGATTCAGGTCCCGATGCCTATGTCAGTTCCCAGATGCAGCATACATCTAGTCGTCGGGTGGAAAACAAGTCAAATCATTTCCAAGGAACATTAGAGGCCTTCACTCCTGAGAGGGATCAGCCATATACGACTACAAAAGCAGATGTACAGTGGCGATGGGAAAGAGATGGATCAAAAATCTCGAATCCAGTTGCTCCTCACATGTTTAATGAAGGCAAGTGGTAGCTCAATTTCTATCCCTGTTTGTTCTAAATTCTTTGTATTGTGCATAACCTTAGAACGTTTCCTATATACATAGATGATTTGTGTGGTGAGCATTCAATACCTTACGGTGATTCAGATTAGGAATGGTGGCGTTAATGTATTCCTATTTCCTAATTTGGAAAATGCTCTTTGTTTCTGGCATTTTATATGATAGCGTTTTCTGCATGTGGCAAAAATTCAAAAAAAGTAGTCACTTTTCTGCTTATCTCTATTTTAATGTGTCGGGAGTCGGGACAGATTATCATGGATGAGGTATCGAACTTGAATTTGCCTAAGCTTTGGGATGGCCTAGGTCCTAGGATCTCAACTTTAACTTCCATTTAATGGTGTAGATGAAGGACCATCTTATGCGTAAGGATTTTTGTAACAATTTTGATGTGGGATGAGTGGATTGTGAGAGTATAGCAAATCACCAGTGTCCTACACACAATTGTCATATGTTAGAAAAGAGCAGAAGTTCCAATTTTTATTTTGTTTTCAATGGATAGGAAATGATAGCCTTGAGAGGGATTCAGAAACCCTATCTTAAACTAATCCCAACTTAAAAACTCACTTCATAGGTTATATAAGCTGCTCTGGTTGCTTATTTAGCATGTTAATCTGTCGCTAATGTTATATAAAGTTTGGTACTGAAGTTCCAATAAAAACAGTGAAAATTCTAAGACACCTTGATCCATAAGGTGCCCTGGTCTGCCCTTCCCCCTGGGACTGTGATGTCTGTACTCTTCTAAATGGGTCTGAGGCTCCTTCCAAACTCACCACATTTCAACCCCCAAAAGAAAGCCAGATGCATCTATGATATGTACATTTCTCCTTGCTTCAGTTTTTGTGTGCACATACTTGTTGGTCAATCACTCAATTGTATTTTTTCCGTATATTAGTGGGCTGTCACATTGTGTTCACAAAAGAAGTAAAAGAAGAAGAATAAAGAGTAAATGAAACCATGGGCATTTAGACGAGACTTTTTCCTTTTTCAGTTATGCTTTATTTGTGATAGGGTGATAGGGATAACTATATTGAGTGTTGCCTTTTGTTCTCACACTATCAACTTAAAAATATCTCTGCTTTATGAACTCTTCGAGAATAGTGTTATAATCATTAGATGTCATCGGAAGGACAGTCATTTTTTTTTGTATCTAGTTTCTTTTTCTTTTTTCTTGTTTTTACTTTTATTAGATTCACATTTACCATGCAAATGTAACAATTAAGTATAACGTCAAATTTAAAGTAAATATTATATTATTATGGCATCATTTGACATTTGAATGTGCAATGGACTCTAGTTTGGTGCCATCATATGAGGTACTCACAACATATGTCTATTTATTGTTGCCTCTGTCTTCATTTTTTGTATGTTCACCATGTTCTTGTGGTCATTTTCGAACTAGCTAGTATCACATTACATTTACAAATATAGCAATGGAATTTTATAGTCAATAAAAGATTTGCGACTTTAGGGTACTTTCATTATGAGAAGCAATGCTCTTTTAGTATCCAATTGTTTTTGTTGTTTTCGTAATCTTACTTATTTGAAAGTTGAAACATGTTTGATGTGATATAGGTCAAGGACGTGATGCATCTAGATCCTATTACCAGGGTCAGAGGCCAGATCCTAATTTGGCCTTAGAGAAACAAGGCAATAATGATCCCAGATCTCAACCCCATGAAGAAGATATGGAGATTGGATACGAAGAGGATTCTTTGTCATGTACTTTTGAGGGTCTGGAGCAGAAATTCCATGATGACATTATGAAACTAACCAAGGAACAGACTGATGCAGAGGATGCAGAAAATGCTAGACACAGAGAGGTTTGTTTAAAGAAACGATTTAATTGATAATAATTGTAGGTCTAGATTCTAGAATCTTTTGGGTTAAGAAAATAGCAATATTTTAGAGGTATTAAACATTGAAAAAATAGTTAGTTCATGTGTTTCATAAACACAAACTGCATAGTGCTAGTAGAAACAGTAAAAATGAAGGCCCCTATTTGTATTGATCGACTTGCCAAGGCAAATTACATTAAATTGTTCCAACCCAAGACCTAGCAAAGACTATGATAATCTGTTTTTCCGACAACGAATATCTAAAGCTAAAATAACCTTTGATAAAAACGGGAAAAATACATTTACCTTGAACTCCTCAACAGCTCCCATTAAGAAGCATTAATTACAAAAGATTAGGTTAAAAGACATATATGTGGAGTTTCATGCATGGCTCTACACTGGTGAGTGGTGACGGTTGACAATATCTCCGCCTAAAGGATCTGCCATTCATGCCTATATATATTTTATGTTTTCGGGTGTCATTGAATTATAATTTGATTTATGTCAGGGCTTATTATTTTGTTTTGGTTTTACATAAATTGTTGCCATGTTCTTCAGTTTTGGCACTTAAAGCCAGAGAGTCGGAAGAACCATTGAAGTTCCCATGTTAATTTTTACCTCTCGTTTTTCTTTTTTTCTAACGCCATAGCATATCAAATGAACCTCTCACCTTGCGTAACAGTGTCTTTTTTCCTCTTTCAGAAAGTAAATGCAATTAATGCTCGATATGAGGAACAACTTGCAGCACTTCGAGCTCGTCATGGCAGTCATAGAGACGAGTTCCTTAGAAAAGAATCTCAAGCACGCCAGCATCAATATCAACAAGCTGTGATGGATCATTATCCTAACAGCGGCATGGGCCCCGGTGATTCTCATGGTTATGGTGGTGCTGCAGCCCCAGCTGCTGCTGGAGAAGTAGCCCGAACCCATAACGAACAGTATGATAACTACAGAGAGCGAGCTCGATATCTTGAGGGAGCCAGGGATCACGGATATGAGCCCAGAGGAGGTCAAGCATACCCTGGAGGCCGGGTGTACAACAACACAAGCTCTCGCTATTACTAAGCAGCTTAAAGACAACTTGTATACTTTTTGTCTGTCATGGGGAGAGTTCGGTTGTTAGGCTGCGTATTTATATATACCAGCAGAGTTGTAATTTGTGTAGTATCTGCAGTTCCCTATGACTTGTTACATGTTTGTATTTTACTTTGTTGAAGTTCGTATTTCGGATGAAATGCAGCGCGCGAATGTTGACAAGTGTGTGGTAATAGATGGCGATATTTGCTGATGTTGCCCATATTTTCAGATTGATTAGTGCATGTTGATGGCAATTCTAGCAGGCCACAAAACATGCATGGACCCCATCTCTAATTTGGCTAGAGTTGGTGGTTAAGGTAGATGATATTATGCTATAACAAGATAGGTTTACTTGTAATGAGTAGATGATGTTATGCTATAATAATACAGTTGATTTAAATGCTCAGGGCCAGCTATTAAATTTAAAGCATAGCAAAACCAAAACAAAGATTCTATGCAACAAATTGCATGTCATTTTCTGTTGCACTTCCATGGTAGAGTCTAAGCTAGGTCCTCATTCTGAAAAATGGTTTCAATAATTTCATTCAAATAAATAACATAAACATGGTAATTTTTTAAATTTTGATTCTACCAACAAAACTGCAAGTTTCTTTGTAACTGTAGAAAATATTTCTTTTTATTTCATTAAATGACTGAAAATATATTACTATCTATATATACTATAAAAGCAGAATAAAAAAAATTATAATGCGTATTATTGCGCCACATCATCAAATCTTTAATTTTGGTCTAAATTTTTTCATATTTACAAAACAACACATTTTTAAATTAAAATTGTGAAATCAAATCAAAGGTTTATTCAGGACTATATATATCACGTGTTATATTACTTTTTTGTTTTGTTGAAAAAAACGTGTTATATTATTTTAATTGCAATTGAACTGTATTAGTAATTCATGTAGAGTAAAAAATCGTAATTATTATAAATTTTTTGACAGGTATATAATTATAATAATTAATTTGGCTTATTTTGCAAAGTTGTCTGTATATTAAATATTAAAAAAAAAAATTATAGGCTGCCTTTCCTCAAACACCAATCTGATCTGCATATTTTTATTTGGATGAAACCATATTGCATTTCGCATATTCTTACACAACACAGAGAAGAAAAAAAAAACATATATAAATTTCCCTCCTTGAATTGAATCCTCATTCACAGAAAAAAGCTCCACCTGTTTCTCTGCAAATCCGCTCGTCTCTCTCCTTCTCTCTCAGATGATCTGCATTTTTTCAATTCATTTCTAGGCCTCACTTTCAATCTCTTTATACTTTCCCTCTCTAACATGGACGGTCTCCCCGAAGATTTCTCCGATTTCACTCAGCTGCCTGATTCAGACAACGAACAGCGAGTATATTTTGTCCCCTACAGGTCCATTCTCTCGCCTGATTCACTCTCATTCACTTCATTCTCCTCAATTTCTTCTTTACACACTCATAAATCTGAATCTAAGTTTCTGAATCCAACTCCAATCGGGTCGTGCCCATGCGCTTTTTAACCCGTTTCGTGGTTGGGAACTCGTTGCAGAAGCAGATTGGAATCTGACCAGGAGCTCGGGGTTGAATCGGCAGCTCCGGGATTCCAATTTGTTTACAACACAGCATTTCATACTATTTTTTTTTTCATTTAATAATTACTTATCTTTCTGCTGGATTTGTGTGTGTTTGCATTGAGAGTTAATGGTTGAATCTAGCGAAAGAGTGTGTTTTAGAATGATATTTGAATTGTTTATTTTTCTTTCTTTTTTCTAGGTGGTGGAAGGATGCACAAGAGTCATCATCTTCTGAATCCGATATTAAGAGAGGGATTTTGTACGCAGCATCAACTGTGTCCTCTTATGGGGGTCCCATGAAGATTATCAACAACATATTCAGTTCGGATCTTGTGTTTAATCTAAGGAGAGAGGAGGGTTCTGTGCAGGGAAGTGAAAATGGTGAAGTGGTTGTCTCTGGGCGGGATTATGCCTTGGTTTCAGGAGAAATGTGGTTGCAGGCACTCAAGTGGTAAGTGTTGTACACAACTTTTTTGGCGAAATTTTAACATGGGCCTTCTGAATTCAATTGGAACACGAAAATATAAGTTTTTGGTCCATAATTTGAGGTTTCTGTATAACTGTTTGCCAGAGATAGTTAGTGTTCAATGCCAGCCACTAGAGGTTAAGATGCCATTATTCGTGTGGATGATATATAGAAAAATTTGTGCTTCTATTATCTATTAATGCTATTGGCTCTTTTTTTTGTATTTATAGAATTACTGAGGTGTTTGCCCAATGGTTCATAATGGAACAATCACAAATCTTTTAAAAGAGTGTTGTTTTTCCGAAAATGGTTGATGCTACTTCATTCACTTATTCTCTAAGAAGTTTACTTTTTTAGTTTCTAAGTTGTACATTGTACTTTATGTAATAAACAATTGTCTCAAAGTTACATGGTGGTGGCTGTTGCATACTTGTCATAGGGTGGAATGAATTGGGGATTTGATATGAACTTTTCCTGAAAAATACATGTACTTAATGCCTCTAGTGGTTACCAATGTACAAGCTCAAATCATAAATACTCTTGTTTGCTTACCATGCTTTCGTGGAAGATCGTAATTGTTAAATAATTTTCAGTGCAACGAGTGATCACTGATTATTGTTACCCCATTTGTTCCTTAGGAAGAGTCATCTTATTCAACGGGAATAGGTTTCAATATCTTTAACCACTGGATCTTCAGGGTTGCCCTATTAACTTATTGAAATGAATCATGAATTACTGGTATTGTTTTGCTGTTCTTATAGGCATAGTGATTCTAAAGTTGCAACAAAGGATGGTAGGAGCTTTTCTGCTGCAGAAGATGATATGGCAGATGTCTATCCGTTACAACTCAGGCTTTCTGTTCTACGGGAAACAAATTCACTCGGTGTTAGAATTAGCAAAAAGGTCAGTTCATTTGACCAGCCCACTCTTTCTATTCTTGGTTCTTAGATTTGATTCATGAAATACCGTGACTTCACTTTCATCAATCGATTGGGAATTATGTATACTTTACTATTTTCATTCACTCCGGAAATGTGACTCGTACTGAATTTGAGTTTTGTTAGGCTTGGCATCTATATGTGTTAAGTTAAAGATTAAGATTTATACTTTTAAGTAGTTAATAATTACATTTCTGCATATAAAAAAAAAAAAGATTTAGGTAATTTTCAAACACCTCGGTGAATAAATTGCCGTGGAATGCCTGCTTTGCATTGGCTGGTAAGAAGAAATTTGAGAAAATTTCCTTTCATGATGTTGCCAGCACATCTCTCTATAAATATCTGAGCTGGCCTATTCCATTTTGCAGGGTTGTTTTCGTTGTTTACTTCTAAGTCCAATAACTTTCCCTCTCTGGAATGGATAACAACACATTTTCTCTTACATTTTTAATTGAGATATATTATAACTTAAAATGTCATGTTCCTTTTTTTTCCTCGATGAAATAATTGGATTAGTAGATACAGTATATTAGGGTTTGGTTGCTTTGGCACTGCTGAGGAGACCAAACTGCAAAGAGAGTGGTCATGGTTTACATACCCCACCATACAGTTGCTAGCCTTTGAATTACCATCATAACGAAAGATATTCCTGGAGGGCATCAAACTTGTGAAAAAAAAAAAAAACATTTAGCATGTGCTGTAGTAAAACTATAAAAACTAAAAACACAATGCTACAATGACTGAGGACCATAGTTACTCTAGTTTGGACTGCCGACTGGACTTCACATACATAAAAACTGATAAAACTTTATCTAATTGAATAGTCAGTATCTGCTGAAACCTACAACAGTTCACAAATTATGATTGTTTGGACTTTAGTGAATCACAGACAGTTCACTTTTACTTTGGAATAGGACCCAGCAAATCTGTTCTATTGGTGCATGTTATAGGGATTTTATGGGTATCTTAAGTAGCTCATTGGAAAAATATTTAACTTTGAGCTGTACTGGTTGTGCGCTTTAATTTTGGTTTTCTTAGTCATATACAATACCATTTAAGTAATCTTATTATAATTTGTTTGGTTTTGGATAGTAACAGAATAAGAAGAAAAAAGTGATAGACAACTATTTTAGTTACAAGTGCTGATGACAAATAGTTCCACAATGTTAAGATCCTTGTTAATCTGCTCTAAAAGAAAATGAGATGGAGACTATTTTGTATGCGGAAGATTTACCTCAAATATGAAATGTTGCTGGGTGGGTTGAGTCATTGCACCTTATTGATTTGGCATAATCCTTGGAGTGACCCAACTTAACCTATGTAAACAGAACTTTGTGTTGAGTTAATCCTTAGACATGGATGTGTTATGATGCATTGTACTTCAAAAATAGTTAAAAGATATATTTTTAGTGTTAGAGTACATAAATGTAACTTGTTGAATATACTTTCCTATGCTTTTTGAATCAGTTCTCTATCTTCTTGTGGTATGATGCATGCCTTGTCAACATTGTGCATGGTTTATTTTCTAGCACTTTTATGCTTTCAGTTAATTATAATATATTGCTCGTTGAGACACTGTTTGTGCATGTGCGTGTTTCTTTTCGTCCTTCCCTCTGCATCTTAATACGCTATTTTCTTCTTTTAGGATAACACAGTTGAGCTATTCAGAAGAGCCTACAAGATCTTCAGTGTTGAGTCTGAGATGGTAAATATATATATATCATTTTGTAATCATATTCCTTTGAGCAGAACTCGATGAATTTTTAACAACTGTGGTTGCACAGCTACGCATCTGGGACTTTTCTGGGCAGACAACCTTATTTTTTATAAATGATAAAAATAAGGTCCCGAAAGAATCTCCACGACAATCAGATCAAGAGGTAAGTGATATCTCTTATATTATATTTTTTCTATCATATAAATTACATTAGGTAAGTTTCTTTCAGTTTATACTTCTCATCAATGGTTGTCATGCTTTTTACATTACCCTCTAGGCATTTAGAATGCATCAATATTTTTGTACTGAATATTATCTCTGGTATACTCACTTTATTGGTTTGGCCTAGCAATTTTCATGCCCGAGGCCAGGACTTGCCTTTTGCTATTCCGTAATATTTTTCTATTGATGATGTCTAATGGTTTGTATCATATCCAAGACTCAATGATGAGATCCCTCGTTTTTCTTTAAATAAAACAATAATGAGTTTATGCAGTTATGTCTAACATGATAAGAATATGTTTTAGCAGATTTTCCTTATTGCTTTGTCTATTTTTGTGTTGACCTGAAAGAGAAGCTTACAATCATTTGGTTACTCAATGATAGGCAGTGCTTGCGCATAATATGATTATTGTTTCAAATACTAAATATATTCTAGCTGTAGTGCTAAGAAGATATTCTCTGGGTATTTCATATTGACTATAGGGAGAAACCTTGGTTAGGATGTATTTGATTTTGTTTTGTCATGTTGATGCATAGGCATTGATTTTATCACTTATGGTATGCTTTCATGCAGATTCTCTTGGAGTTGCAAGTATATGGCTTGTCTGATACTATTAAGTGCCGCGAAGCAAAGAAAGATGAGATTACAGCACAAAATTCTAAGGTGGCAAATTCCTCTTGTGGCACTTCAGTTATGATGAATGGTGGCACTGGCAATATGAACTCTAATTTTATACGTACAAATTCTTCAGCCTCTGGCGAAGCCGGTTCTTTGGGGTTGACAGGATTACAAAATCTTGGAAATACTTGTTTTATGAACAGTGCCCTCCAGTGCTTAGCACACACACCGAAACTGGTTGACTATTTTCTTGGAGATTATGCCAGAGAAATAAATCATGACAACCCATTGGGAATGGATGTAAGTCATCATTCACTTGATTTCTCGCAAGTACATTTTTAAAATCGTGCTAACTTTCTTTTTCTGGTTGAGTGTGTTCCTGTGAGAGTTTATTTTTATTTCTTGATTAGAATTTTGACCTCTTTTTTTAGTCTATTACTAAACATGACTTTCTATTCTCAGGGTGAAATCGCTCTAGCATTTGGAGATTTGTTGCGGAAATTATGGGCTCCTAGTGCAACTCCTGTCCCACCAAGAATGTTTAAGTCAAAGCTAGCTCGTTTTGCTCCTCAATTTAGTGGCTTTAATCAACATGATTCTCAAGTGAGTTTTCAACTAAACTTTTAAAGTAAACTCATGTTTTTTTCCTCCTTTTTCATAGATACTATTAGCTTGATGAAATCTTTACCGCAGGAACTTCTTGCCTTTTTGTTGGATGGACTTCATGAAGACCTGAATCGAGTAAAATGCAAGCCTTATGCTGAAGCAAAGGATGAAGATGGTCGACCAGATGAAGATGTGGCTGATGAGTATTGGCAGAACCATCTAGCTCGTAATGACTCCATCATTGTTGATGTATGCCAAGTGAGTATTTTCTTTTAGGTTTGCTCTTGTTCTACTTTTAGCTGCTACTGCTAAATTGTAATTTCATTGGAAAGTTCATTTTGCATCCAGCTTTCATGTTAAACTTTTGTGATTTAAATTTCTGAATATAAATGTATAATAGGGGTTCTCATCATGATTGAAGCAGAAAGTGTCTGGCTAATATATAGGGTTTAAAATCTGGCGTGTGACCGTGACGTGACATTGTATTTGTTGCTTCTACTGCTTATTTGCTTAAACATCTGAAGGTTTAATCATTCTTTCATGCGATCAATGTAGATTGATTTCATGATGCAGCTGAGGGACTAGGCATTTAGAGTGACAATATGATTTCCATTTTTATCCGGTTAAATCTGGCAACAATTATCTGAACAAATGGAATGAAGCGAAAGTGAGCATAATGGAATCTGACTCTGAACATTAGTAAATTGAATTAATTATATTGGTAATTGTGTCTATATGCGCTGCATGGATAAATGATCCTCCATAGAACCCGCAAAAGCAGGATCTTCATTTATAGGGCTGCTCTTTTGTGTTTATCTATATATGGTATTTGAAACTAAGATATTAGACATAGTGATCAAATTTTAGATTTAATATCGGAATTGTTAGACTATTCCTCTGTTTGAATTGATAATTTTTAAGGATGGGATTTCATCATACCCTGAACAGATATGTGTAGTCTTTTCATGTCTTATTGACTATTTTGGCATTTTTTTCTTTAATTGAAAATTTAGGTCACGTGTTTTTCTTACTTCTAATCTTGTATGATATTATTAGCCATATCAAACGGATAATATTTATTTTTTCCTTTTATTTCAGGGTCAATATAAATCAACGTTAGTTTGTCCAGTTTGCAGAAAGGTTTCTGTTACATTTGATCCATTCATGTATGTATCATTACCTCTACCTTCAACGGCGATGCGTTCAATGACTTTAACAGTTGTGAGTACTGATGGGAGTAGTCAGCCATCTGCATATACTGTAACTGTACCAAAGAATGGAAAATGTGAAGAACTTATCCAAGCTCTAAGCGTTTCGTGTTCTTTAGGGGTCAATGAGACCCTATTGGTGGCTGAGGTATATTTTTCTTTTTGAGTTTATAGGTTGTGGGTTGCATGAGGCTGTTGTTAGATTTAGTCATACTCATACAGGAGTGTTTTTTCCCCTGTCTTTTCATTATTAATGCTATGGGTTCTATGCAGATATACAACAACCGCATTATTCGTTTTCTAGAGGAACCAAATGATTTGATATCTTTAATTAGAGATGATGATCGGCTGGTTGCTTATCGGTTGACAAAAGATGTTGAGAAATCTCTTTTGGTTGTGTTCATGCACCAGCGGAAAGAAGAGTAAGCTCATTTCATTCCTTAGTTTGATCATACTTCTTTTTACTTTTAATGTTTTATTGATTAAATTGAGTTAGTAAAAGGTAGTCTCTACGAAATTTTCGCGTGAAGTATGATTCCATTGTTTGTGTAAAAGAAAGTTAACAGTTAAAAATACATTAACAGGTTATCTGGTCACTATGTATGTTTATTATTGAAATTCATAGTAGCTTGGGACCAAATACAGGGACTAGACACTTTTGACAGCATACATTGCTGTCAGAATGATAACTTTTATCTATATATGCATTTAAAGCTTGTATACTTGACTTAGATATGAATGAAACCCCAATCTATTTACATAACAGGCTATGCTTCAAACTTAAGACATGGGAATTGAAATGGTTTTCGCGGTTCTTAACTGAGTTTTTTTTTTTAGTTACAATGTTATCTAAATTGTTAATTTCATCTTTTGATGTGCTGGACAACACTACCGCCACTTTTCTTGTTTTCTTCTTATATGCTTGACCTCCCTGTTTTAGATGGGTAATTGGTGAACTGGACTGGAGGTTAAGATGGTATTCGAGTTGGTTACTTTAATCAAATATTATATCTGTTAGAATTTACCATGGGTGGACCAAAAAACAATTTAATCCTTCAATTTGAGTTCTCGTTTTTCTAGATATCTATCATTCTGCTAATTACCTGTTAGTTGTGTTATTTATCATGTTTTGTATGGTTCCTACATTGATCCCGGATACTTATTAATTTTCTACTCAGGCAGTATATTCATGGAGAAGTTACTCAAAGCTGGAAAGCATTTGGAATCCCTCTTGTAGCAAAGCTTAATGATGTTATTAATGGATCTGATATTTGCAATCTGTATGTGAAATTACTTAACCCCTTCCTATTACATGGTGGAGATGTCTCAAATGCTTCTGATGTATCCAAGAGCACTGCCAATGAAGTTACTGCAATGGAGGAGGATACAAGTCACAATGTAGGTGGGTGTGTCAATCCGTCCAATGGGGAAGGGGCTAACTCACCCTCAGACGATGAGTTACAGTTTTACTTGACAGACGAGAAGGAAACGGTCAATAATTCCAAGATTGTAATGAACGAACCCGTTGCATTAACTGGAGTTCCCAGGTTGAATATACTTGCATGTTGGCCAGAAAAACGAATTCAACAATATGATACACGCCTTCTTAGCCAATTGCCAGAAATTTTCAAGTCTGGCTTTTTCGCGAAGAGACCTCAAGAATCTGTTTCATTGTACAAGTGTCTTGAAGCATTCTTGACAGAGGAGCCTCTTGGACCAGAAGACATGTGGTCAGTGTGTATATCTTGAGCCTTTTAGTTTTAGCTTTACCATGATAGATGTTTTTAACGACAATTTGGTATAGCATTACGATATTCTTACCGGTAAATGATTCGGTGAGTAGTTTGATTTTTCACTTGCATGTGATGTTTCATTATAATCAATCGGTGAAGCCCTTCTAATTCTTTATGCTTTAATTAGAACTGATCATTGCATTTGTTTGTTGATGAAAAACTCAAATAAACAACAACGCCCACCAAACCTTTTCCCAAACAATGTTGGGGCTGGCTAAATGAATCCTTTAGCAAAATTAGGTTACTATTATTTTTTGAATTTCTGTTAGAGAAACTTATGTTTTAGGATCGGATTTCACTTCCTGTGATCAACAATGATTCAATGTGGCTTGAATTGGCCCATAAACAGTTCGCAGTTTTATCATTTGTTTAAATACAATGTATTAAGTCACTGATAAGGTGCAAATTTTAGTGGTACGATAAGGTTTCCAGTTTTATTATATGCATGAAGTTTCATACTTCACCAAGTGTCTCACATAGTCAGATTGGGGCATTTTATCTTGGTCTTTCTAATATGAGATTATGTTATTTGAACTTATCAGGTATTGCCCCAGCTGCAAAAAACATCGCCAGGCCAGTAAAAAGTTAGATCTTTGGAGACTTCCGGAAATTCTTGTTATTCATTTAAAGCGGTTCTCATATAGCCGGTTTTTGAAGAACAAGCTAGAGACATATGTTGACTTTCCCATTGACGATCTTGATCTGTCAAATTATGTTGCATACAAGAATGGTTGCTCATCTCATCGTTACATGCTTTATGCGATCAGTAATCATTATGGAAGCATGGGAGGTGGTCATTACACAGCATTTGTTCATGTAAGTTATGTTCTTGCTCATAGTTTTTTGCCCTTTTAATATTAGGTGATATTTTCAAGGAGATTTTCTTTTCTAATTTCAGTTTCATATTGTTCACAAAATCAAATTAATGGAAAGAAATTTGTGTCACCTGCATACAGATAGATATTTCATTGTTGTAGATACATGTAAAGCCAACCACGTAATATTGATCGAGTTCCTAATTTTGAATGAAGTAAACTTCTTTGTTTTAGTAAATCCGTTGATATTCAAACTTACAATTTAGAGTTGAACTGGCAGCTCAATTCCCTTTTTGCGGAGTATCTGCATCCTACATTGAAATTCAAAATGGAAAAACCTGCCTTATAATGATGTGACATGCTACTGGTTTGCTTATGGTTGGTTATCATCGGTATTAAGGCTATGTCTTAGTTACTAATTAGTAGTAATTCCTCTTTTTGGAACACTAGCTGTGGCATGTAAACCTAGTAAAGCGCACTGATTGGACAGTTAAAAATAATGCAGTTTAATTATTAACATATGGATAGTATTGGTGTACGATGCTTATAGCTCTTCAAGATACACCATTTTTAAGCTGATATGCATATGCTAACAGGATTTTAATCAGCTTTTGTGCTTCGTGTTATGTTTTAAACAGTTTTTGCTTCATTTTTTAAAATGTTATTGTTAACAATTATGCTTCTGTGACCTATAGCCTATTGGAAAAGCTACATACTCCTATGACAAAATTTACTATGGTTGCTTTAATTACTACAAAAATTGAAGTCGTATAAATTTTTGTAAATAGGCTTCTGCTGGTCAATATTTGATGGTTTTAAATAACTTTTTTTCTTCTCTTTTTATCTTTTAATGTAGCATGGGGGTGACCGGTGGTATGATTTTGACGATAGTCATGTTCATCCCATCAGCATGGACAAGATAAAGACTTCAGCTGCTTATGTTCTTTTCTACAGAAGAGTTGTAGAAGTTTGACCTGAGGGTAGAAAATTACTGTTGGTGATTTTGTCGTCATTGGTGAATATTTTGAACAATTTTGCCATCATAGTCTTACAAGTATCATCTCAAATCGTAGAGCATTCTTTGGTCTTTGGCATTGTGTAGTCTAGAGTTTTCAGCATGGATGAAAATGGGAGGAGTGTAGCTTAAAGAAGGTGCCAAAGATGACTGTAACATAGTAACAACTGAAGAGCAGAGGGACATACCAAACAAAGAGGATAATTTACACCTGTGACCATCTATGGAAGAAAATTCTTTTTAGCGTTTCCTTTTAATTTTAGAAAGTTTTCT
The DNA here is from genome assembly GCA_036897405.1 of Pelargonium myrrhifolium. Taxonomy (NCBI): domain Eukaryota; kingdom Viridiplantae; phylum Streptophyta; class Magnoliopsida; order Geraniales; family Geraniaceae; genus Pelargonium; species Pelargonium myrrhifolium. Next base: position 17,761 of record JAYMTK010000674.1, read on the forward strand.
GGAGGGGGCTGAGTTGCTTTCATCTCCAGCCCCCAATTACCATTATTTCTTGGTTACTATTACATAACTATAAGTGTTGAATGAACACATTGAGTTCTTTTATTGGGAATTCGTGAATTGTTATTTGCATTCGAGTGTCTTGTTTATCTCTTAGATTTCCGTTTCCGTTCTCGTTTACTTGTATCTATAGAAAGGCGAACGGTTATGCTTCTATTTTTTTCCGTCTTTCATGATGCAAACCAGAAGCAATCCAGAACCAGCTGAGCTCTTTCTTCATTTTTATATAGTGCAGTCTGTTAATTTGTTTTGGGTTCACTCTACTGGTTTTGTTATGTACCATCCTTCTTGTGTTGCATATTTTCAGATGCAAAATGTGATTTGTATGGGATTGTTAGTTAAGCATGTGAAGTGAAATGAAAATTTTATATCTTTGGCCTTCCTTACTTATTATTATGTGTTTGTTACTATCATGAAGTGGACAGACACTTTGATAGTTACTTGAGTCTGATATAGCTGCTGTTGTATAGTCAGAAAAAGTTGTATGCTATGTTCCAGCAGGTTTATTTATTACAATCTGTATTGGTGCCATCAAATTAGGCGTACGTGACATTTTTAGAAATTATTATTTCGTGTGATAAACTTTACACTTTTAATGTGGGATAACATTAACACTTCTTCTCACGTGCAAGTCAAATAACACAACAGACAAACGGTAATAGTGTAGTTGAAGAACCAAAATATCAAATTGAAACAATGTGAAATTGAACACCAATGTGTAACAAAATGAATGATACAATTCATTGTACAAATGTTGATGAGATATTTAATGATATTTTTAACAGAAAAGAAGAGCATGTGTGGTGGAGAAGAAGAAACAAAATAGAAGTTGATAAGCTAGCTGAGATGGCTGGTAGACAGCCCTGAATTTATAGTAAACTTCTCTTTCCTTATTTGTGTAAGATAGCGACCTCACCATCTTGATTGTTGTTAGTACATTTGTACGCCAGCTCAGCTCTCTTTCAAGGACCACCTACCTTTTATTAATTTCTGTGTGACAACCTTGTCTATACCGTTAATTAATCTATGCTTCTTCACATGTGTTTTTTAACAGTCCACACTAATTAATTAATTAATAATTACGTAGTACCTATACATAATATATACATGATGTGTTACAACTCTCGAGCCTAGCAATGTAATGTAATGTAATGTCGGTTGTTGTTGATAAAGTTGTTATGTTTTTCACACAATCTTTGGTTTTGAATATTACAATATTTATGGTTGGTGTTGGGGGGGCTCTATGTATATATATCTATATGAAGAGAATTGGACCACATATATATATGCATTGCATTTGCATTTGGAGATCGAGGACCACTTGGTGATCGATCAACGAATGAAACCTCAAAATCCAACTACTTCTCGTGGCTACATTACTAGCTGTTTCACTGATTCATCAATTCCGTCAACACCCATTTCCCAATTTCAATCTCATCTCCATTTCACAAATTGTTCAATTTCAATAAAGAAACACCCATGTTTATCTCCCAGGTGCCTCCCTATTTAAGCTCAACAACAAGGAGCTAGGCTGGTGGTTGCATTGCATTGCATATATGATATATATATGCATTGCATATATCATATATATATGCATGCCCACCTCCTCCATATCACGCACTCTTTTTCTCATATTATACTGTATATCTCTAAAACAAATTAAAATTAATGAATTTATCCCTCTCTTTTTTGTAACCGTGCATGGACTTAATACTGTTAATGCATCACATATTGAAAGAAGTTTAAATAGTACTGGATTTGGTTTTGTTTGGATCTAGTGATCCGTTTGCTTTTTCTTCCTTCTTAACCCACATGCAGGATCTGTTGTGTTATCCGGGTCGCACGTGAGGAGTAGGGTTAATTTTATCTTACATTGAAAGAATGTGAAATTTGTCGCCACCTGACATACATGTTAGACCCTCCACCTATAAATTTACCATTTTGAGTTAAAGTCAAGCTTAACAAATACCATGAGACATATACATTTGAATTGGATCCATACGAAAGTTTGGCACGAAATTGATCCAAGACACAATGGAATTGAATCCAAAAAACGTTGCGCTCCTACATGACCAAGTCTTAGCCAATACACATTCGAACTGGATCCAGAGAAGTATTTCATGCTTACAAATTTTCGTGACATGTCAAAATGGCAAACTTTTGACTAAGTCTCAGCCACTGATAAAGTACATAGCATGAGACTGAGCCAAATCACATTTGAATTGGACCTGAATGGATGTTTAGCACCTATAAATCCATACATATGTATGTTAAACTTGGTGAGGCAACACTAGAAGATGCCACATCACCAAGTTTTACATTTCTAG
>JAYMTK010000675.1:0-20142 GCA_036897405.1 Pelargonium myrrhifolium
ATACCATAAAGAAGTACTGAGGCTAGAGTAATTGGTTTCTATGTTTCATTGAGAATTATAAACAGTATATATACAGAGATGTGTAACAGAATATCACCCTCATGATAGGAGATAATCAAGCTATTTAAAATACAAATGTACCAGTTTGAAGCATATAACAACAACTATAAAATAGGAGAAAATAAAAGCTTGGATTGGTTTATGATTTAGTCTCTGATAGGTCCAAGTCCTACACCTGACTAACTAGGACAATTGCATTTCTTGTTGCATATCCTTGTATGCTCTTTGTTCTGTAAATACATAGAGCCACAATTCTCACACTTTTTATTGCACAATTAAACTTGTGAATAAAGTTGAGGACATCTTGGTTTTATTGAAACATCAAAATACTAAGCCGGCACTTACATTCGGTTCTAGGGAATATATGTGGTAAAACCCTTGGTTGATCCGGAAGAAAATTCCAGTTCATGATCCGTTTTCTCCAATGTTCTCTCTACATCAGTTTATATATGATAACATAATATATAACTGAATTGCATTGCATCAATCTCAGTCTAATTAAGCTAGCTCACAATATCATGCATTTCTATTGGGTCCTAGTCCTCTCTTTGTTCTTCTACTCCCAATCTTGTGCAGCTGAGCTCATAACATCACTTCCGGGACAACCCGCCAATGTTTCCTTCAAGCAATTCTCTGGTTACACTGTCACTGATCCCAGACACGGCCGATCCCTCTTCTACTACTTTGTTGAAGCTCAAGCAGACGATCCTCTCTCGCTTCCCTTAACCTTGTGGCTCAATGGAGGTCATCACATATATATAATCATGTCTACAAGTTCCACAATCATATAAAGCAGAATGTTTAACTAATTTTGTTGCATTGTTTTACGTTTTGGTTAACATTAATCTTATACTATATGTTTAGGCCCTGGGTGCTCATCAATTGGTTTTGGTGCATTCATGGAACATGGTCCATTCCAACCTGGAGAAGATGGACTGCTTATCCAGAATGAATATTCTTGGAACCTTGGTAAACTAGTAGTTACTAATTGGTTTCATTTCATTGTAACTGAAAGAAACATATAATGTTCACTTACATTTTTTGATTGAAATTGAAAATTTTGGACAGAATCTAACATGCTATATGTTGAGTCTCCCGTTGGGGTTGGATTTTCCTACTCGAAAAGTTGGGGAGATTACGAAAATTGGAACGACACCAAGACCTGTATGATAGTATTTATGCTCTATTCTACATATATTCTCACTGTCATTTTTAGTGCTAACCTTTCTCAATGTTCATGGCAGCTAAAGATAATTTACTTTTTCTAATCAACTGGCTCAAAGAATTTCCACAGTACAAGAATTCAGACTTGTTTCTAACCGGCGAAAGCTATGCAGGTACATGTAATTAGCATCTTGAAATTGGCTTTATCAGAAAACTTATATATAAATTGACCATGTGATTGTGTTCAGGCCATTATATTCCACAGCTTGCAGCAAGGTTGATGGAGTACAACAAGCAGCCTAATGTTGATCCCATCAATCTCAAAGCCATAGCTGTAATCAAATATCCATTAACTACTGCATATAATTACACAAACATAGTATTAGTTAACAACATATATATTTATTATTGTAGATTGGAAATCCACTCCTGGACGTAGACATAAGCGTCCAGGCAGGCTTGTTCTTGTGGTCACATGGTGCAATTTCAGATGAAACATTAGTATTGAAAAACACAGTGTGCAATGACTCAACATACATTAGGGAGGATTCTCATAGCAATACGTCAGTAGCGTGCGACCATGTTTGGACTCAGGTTGCTGACGAATTGGGCGACGATATAGATACTCATGACCTGCTTTTAAGCAAGTGCTTATCATCAGACTACCCGGATCAGTTCCTACCCAGCAAGAACAATAAAATACACGCAACGGTACATTTTGTTATGCTAATTATATATCTATCTTGCAACTTTGAAGATTAAGTACTAATTGACGAGTGCATTGCAGATTGATAGAAGATCGAGTACAAGCGGTGATCCGTGTCTGAAAGGGAGGATATATGACTATCTCAACAATGCTGAAGTACAGAAAGCACTTCATGCCAATACAACTCACCTTCCTTATTCCTGGGACTTCTGTTTGGCAGGGTACACGCACTCGAGTATAAATCTCTACTGTCTTTAGTTTCTTGTTGATCTCCTCAATATTTTGATTACAGGCCTATTTACTATCAAGAAGATAATGTGGACATTGATCTCATACCCTTAGTATCTGACATTCTAAAGAAGGGTATTCCCATTCTGCTTTACAGGTTTGTATATATTCACTACCTCTTCTTGATTTCTTGATTCCTAAAATGTAGTGTTTGAGATGTATACATATTGTACGTATAATTATTAATATTGTATGATGAAACAGTGGTGATCAAGATTCAAGAATCCCTCTCACTCAAACAAGGATAATTGCCAATAACATTGCAGAGGATTTGAAGCTAATCCCCTTGACAAAATATTCTACTTGGTATGACAAGAAACAGGTATGTATTGGTAGTATTGATCAATTTGGAATCAATAGTTAAAGATGCAATTTGTGAATGGTTGGTTGGTTATTATGCAGGTGGGAGGATGGTGGCAAGCATTTGGAGGGTTGAAGGATGGAAAAAATGTGACAGATTTGACATACGCAACGGTTAGAGGAGCAGCCCATGAAGTACCCTTCACGTCCCCTTCGCAAGCTCTCACACTGTTTCGCTCCTTTCTATCCGGAACTCCTCTTCCAACACCTTCGCATGGATAAATCATAACTTAAAATGTTCATTGATACTCTCGACTTAACCCTCCTCCTGACGTGTATTCACGAAAAGAGAGATAAACTGAGCCCGAGCTTGGACGTAAATAAGTCAACTTTAGTCGAGAGTATCAATCAACATTCTCAAACGTGCAGTTCGAATAAGAGAGAACGAACTCTAATAAGTAATAGCAAGAAGATGCAGATGCATGTATGTTATGTATCCGGAACGCTAAAAGTTTATATACATAAATTTTACAAGTAAAACTTATTTAACATTTATTTCAGCTAATTTTTTTTAGGGTACTGAAAGAGAGAGGTCATAATCTAAATGATCAACTTTTACTAAAATAAAATAAATGGAAGTCCTATGTCCAACTTCCAAATGCTAAGATAATGCACAAGTGTGGAAATATATTTGATATGTAATACCCAAATCTCATTTATTTTCAAATACGTAAAATAATGCCTAAACCAAGCCATTGACCTACATCTTTATAATAATAAGAATCACAGCTTGTCCCTTAAGATCTCACTTCCTAGTTGCTATCTAAGCTTAAACAATTCAAATATCCATATATATAAAATTATTTCTGGACTTCGACCACAAGCTAATAATCTCTTCAAAAATATTATCATTAATTATAATTTCTTTCAACTTTGGTCAACTCCAAGTTGTATATATTTTTAATTTTATGTTATGAGAATTTGATATTGAAATATTCAAAAAATGTAACTAAATTATTGTATTTGCCAAAAGTCTAGGAATCAAAACTTGGGTGTTGCATTCATTAGAAGTTTAGGTCAATACCTTTGATTTCTATGAAAAGTATGTGCAAAGACAAATTGACGCTCCATTGGTTGAACATATTCTTTACACACCATTGACCAATATATCCATTAAAATTTATATTTCTACAACTACTACACCAAGAACACTTCAAAATTTATCATCAAGCTCTACTTTTGTAGCCAAATAAAACGATCAAAAGTCATGCATTTACAATTACATCATAGTTTTTTAGATATGTTTTAAAATAAGCTACTAACCTATAGTTTCATGCATAGTTTCAACTTTCAATGTACATCTTATCTAAATCAACTTAATTAATATTATTTTTAAATGGATGAGATTAGACTAAAATTAAAATAGATTAGATATTAAGTTGATGGATGGGGGACCAATTATTAGAGTTATGGAGCTCAGATCCCAATACATATTCGTGTCATAATTAAGTACTTAGCATTGAATTTTGGTGGCTTGAAAATATCCTAGAATATATTGAATCTGTAATTTTAATTTTTGGCATGGGCAAAAGAGAGAGAGAGAAAAATGGATGTTGATATTATATCCCAATTAATTATTTTGTATTTAATTGAATCTGAAAATAATTATTTATCGTACATTTTAGATGTCGTCTAAATTAACTCTATTGACGGCTAACTTTATCTGATGAGTGAAAAATAACACCCGTTTAGAGACAGAGTTAAGTGTAAGTGATTGATTAATAAGAACTCATAAACTATCGTAATTGTCTTTGTTTTCAAATCGGCCGTGTGAAACAAGTGTGTAGCCATTTTTGACTGTACATACATCTCCACTTGTTGACAGAGGAGCGACCAACCATTCTCTGCGGTTCATGCAGTGCAATAGGAAGCTTCAAAGCTACTACGTACGTAATGCATTATACAAATCAAACGTGTTTCCGCAATATCAGCTACTTATCTGTCTCTTAACTATATGAGCCGTTGAAGTTGAATTCTTCTGATATAGTTTTGTTTTTCAAATAACTATCATATGGAACAGAATCCGGAAATAATATTTTTGTAAAAAATATCACAAGGTGTTGACAATTTTATTGTGTGTGCGTTGTCTTCGTTATGAATTTTTATTATTATATTGTGGTGTGAGCTAAGACATGCACTAGGTTCTATTCTAGTATAAAAACTGCAATGGATATGAATTAGTTTCTGCAATTAAATGGCTATCTCTACCACTCCTGCAGCTATGAGTTTCATTCACAAATTATCCTTTGCTCATCAACATGATTTACAAGGCATCAAGGTAATCATCAATAACTAAATTGGAATATATTGTTACTCTAAGATTAGGAATGATTGACTGAATTTGATTTGTAATTGATTATCAGGAGGAAGAGGATGAGCTTGAAACCGCAAAAGCCCAAATGGGCGAGGTCATAGAAGAAAACGAAAGATTGAAGACGATGTTACAGAAAATAGACAAGGATTACCAGTCTCTCCGGTTGAGGTTTAACGTCCTGCAACAAGAACATGATTCCAAGAAAGCTACACGTTCGGAAGCCGAGCTGGTGTCGCTTTGTCTTGGAATGAGTACTGATCCAGAGATCAAGAAAGACGGCAAGGATAGCGAAAACAGAGAAGAAGACGATTTGATCAAGACCAGTCTCTCCCTCGGATTGGACTCCAAGTTTCAGCTCATGTCTACTGAGAACAGCTCGGAAAAACCAAGCAAAACCCTCAAGAACACAAGAAGTGGAGATGATGAAGGTTCACAACAAGCTCTTGTGAAAAGAGCTAGGGTTTCTGTGAGAGTCAGATGTGATACCCAAACAGTAAGTACTAAACTTCACAGTTCACACTCATATGTGGGAATTTTGATATTTCAGTGTTAACTAACAAGCTTTTCCGATGTATAGGTCAATGATGGATGCCAATGGAGGAAATATGGGCAGAAAATTGCCAAGGGAAATCCATGCCCACGAGGCTACTATCGATGCACTGTGGCACCAGGATGCCCCGTGAGGAAGCAGGTACGATGGTTTATAATCTATGCACGATTCGGTACAGTTAAGCTAAAAACAAATGGTCTCTAAACAGTTTCATGAAAATGGTTTCTTTCAGGTGCAAAGATGCATGGACGACATGTCCATCTTGATCACAACCTATGAGGGAACCCACAATCATTCTCTTCCTATGTCAGCCACAGCCATGGCTTCCACCACCTCGGCTGCTGCTTCCATGCTACTCTCGGGCTCTTCTTCTACCTCTCTGCCCTCCACAACCGCTACTCAAGCGCTATTCAACGGATCAAACTATAGACAGTTCTGCAACTCACCTTCCTTTCCAACCATCACTCTAGACCTCGCATCATCTCCTTCCTCTACATATAACGCTCAATTTTTGAACAAGTTTCCTTCAAGTACCCAAAGATACCCTTCTGCAGATCTTGGCTTTTCTTCCTTAGAATCCAACATGATTTGGGCTAACAAATCAGATTTCAGGTCCTTAAATCATGGACAGCACCCTCAAGTAAGCTTCTATCAAACTAACATGGAAAAGACTCACCAACCTCCTCAACAGTTCTTGACAGACACCCTAACTAGAGCAATTACATCGGACCCAAGTTTATGCTCAGCAATAGAAGCTGCAATTTCATCAATGGCGAGGGATTGAGAATCCACGAAAACAAAGGGGCGGATAGTGGCACAAGACTCCAAATGGAGTGTGCCAGTTCCAGTTCAGACCATTTCATCCAACCTAATGACCCAACTTAAATTCAATAGACTCTACATATTCTCCTCCACACAACTGTGCCATTTGCACCGTTGACTAGTTGTATGTATGATTTGTAACAATTGAAAACTATAATGAAGATTTTAGTCCATATTTATCTTCCCAACCACACTTGCAATGATTTAGAGATAGGAGACTTAATTTTGGCACATTCATATGCAACAATGATAGAGATAAACAAAACAATCTCAATTTTATGTTTTTTTTTTCTTTCTTCCTTTATTCACCCACCATTGCCTGCATCTTAAATTTTCTTATTGTATTGCCTTACATGTTTTAATGGGGAAAAATATATCATTACTGAATACAAATATGGCTGGTTTTATAGGAGTTCTCTAACAACAAAACTTTCAATTGATTATTGAGAAGTATCCTGTGGGCTTACCAACAGAGAAAACTAGCTTCATCTGCTTCTGAAGATCTCCATTTGCGAGTTGTGTTCCCATCACAAAATTAGCAAGAACACTCTCAGCTGTATTCCTGAAGGCAAAATAAGAAAAAGTTAGCTGCTCCGTGTCTACCAAAAGGTGATATAAGCGCAGTTTAAGAGGCCTGTCAAAAAGTCCTAAAAATAGAAGAGAACCATGCAATACAAAAAAGCTATTGCTTCAAACAGAGATCAGCTTTCGATCAAATATCTTTTATACAACGATTTTCATTTTTCAGAACATTAATTTTCTTATTTTTCATCTCAGGGCATACAATTAGGTAGAGTACACAATGAGTAGAAGTTGCATGTGAAATTGATAGGAAGCACTAAAGCAGAGACTTTTCACACCAAACATAAACTTGCAGTCCTAATATTTTAATATAATGACGTAACTAACGTACCATAAGGGGAAAAGTCATTACTGTTTACTAAGGCAGCATTCTCTACGAAACCTTCAATATTTCATGAAAGGCTTCCTGAGGTATGTCAACAGAACCAATACGCTTCATTCGCTTCTTTCCTTCCTTTTGCTTTTCTAATAGCTTCTTCTTCCGAGTCACATCCCCACCGTAACACTTCGCAAGAACATTCTTTCTCAAAGCCGAAATCCTAAAAACAACAAAAAGCCATTTAGCTGAAACAAAGAATTCAAAACTGATTATGTTCAATGATCAACGTGACCATACAATAACTGGTGCTACAGTGAATAGTATGGTCAACATGACCATAAGTGAATTATAGATAACTGGCATGGAAAATCTTCTCAAGAACAAAATACAATTTGCTAGTGAAAGATGAATCTCAGACTAACTAATTTCCTAAGGCCTATAAAAGAACATAGCCCTTCACGTAAGCGAATTATAAATAACTGGCATGAAAAATCTTCTCAAGAACATAATACCAATTGCTGTAATGATGACTTACGTCTCCCTTGCAATAACTTTTGATCCAATTGCAGCTTGTATATTTATTTCAAACATTTGCCTGCTCAAAATGGGAAATATATAAGGTTATTATGTATGAAGAATAATCGATTTAGCAGTCGACTATAAATCGGCAAACCTGTCTATGAACTTCTTTAGCTTGTCCACTAGTTCGCGACCAATACGTTGTGCCTTCAAAGTATGAACAATAGTTGCCATTGCATCAACTGATTGTCCATTCAAGAGGATATCAAGTTTCACCAAATCAGCTCGCTGATAACTGATAATTACAGCCATATAATGTATCACAAGGAGGAAAGATATAGGATTCTTGTTCATAGAAAAGATGACAGCTCCAAATGACCCGTGACACCAACAAAAACAACCAAGCATGAGCCAACAAGAAAAATTATCTATTTAATGAAAGAGGCATTTTTGCTAAATTTGCTGGGTATTAGTGCCCAGTGATCATAACCCACTGTCAATGCAAAAAACACAACACTATGAAATGCAAATTACACCCTTTTGATGACAAATTATATGTAGATGGTGTGCATCAACATCTGAGAGTAAGTGCATCAGTGTGTGATATTCCATGCACCTATGCATGTGTACGTGACTGAATGCATGCGTGTGCGTGTGTGTGTGTGTGAGAGAGAGAGAGAGAGAGAAAGAGAGAACTTACTCAGCATCCTCATAATCAAATGATGCATATCCAGATGTCATACTCTTTAGCTCATTGTAAAAGTCAACAACAATTTCCCTCAAAGGCAGGCGATACTTCATAAAAACCCGATGACTACATATATGAATTCAACAGTCAACAACTTAATATTAAATCAATTCATGAAAGGGTATGCATAAAAGAAGCATAAGATGGTAAGTACCATTATCAAACAAGATTTGGGTAAGAAGGCATCCTACTTGCTGTCATTACTATTACATTTGACAAGCAATTTATTAATTTGCCTAAAAAGAGATGAGAAACTGGCTCAAAAAAAAGTTTGGTGATTATTGCCAGACCCTTGATTACTGTCCTCTTAACATATGAAGCATATATGCGAATACCCACAAAATCACAAGGGATTTTCCATTTAAGGAAAAAAAAAAAAAGGATAAGATTCATGAGGACACGTTTTTGTAAATTGAAAAAAAAAAAATCCTTTAGCTCATATATATGTATTTGTAGCTTTTTAATTATATAATAGTTAACAAGCATGTCAAATTAACATTTAAGTATGCCAAAAAAATGCTTTGTTCTTGATATTATTCCAATAACAACAATTTGACCTCTAAGGTAATTGGACCAGAGTTACAAATGGTGCGCCATGGTGCAAAACACAGTGCATGGTCATCGCCTTAGGTCACCACCATGGAGCGGTAACATATGTATTTAAGATCAAAGTCAAAATGTCATGTTCAAGACCTTTTAAGCGTATTTGGTTTATAAAATATAGAAAAACAAAAGTGAAATCACAAAGGCATGCAATAAGATCATGTGCAGTAAAGTTTTCAAACTTCATACTTCCAGTCTCATATTCTTTTCTCAGTCACAAGACCTAATTTTTCAGCAACCGAGAATATTCCAGCCACAGAGAGGACAAATACTATAATAATGGGATTTTACTATATATATATTTACTTTTATTAAGAATGGTGACTATTAGAGATGCTACTGGTGAGCCCTGACCTTGCCAGAGAGAGAGAGAAGAGAGTTGATTAGCGGTCCGAAGGAGAGGTGCAGAGAAAGGGGCCTAGGCTGAAAAGGAGAAGAAAGAGAAATGGTCCACAAAAGGAGGCACAAAGATGTGTAGGTGAAAGTTTTTTTTTTTTTTATAATAAAACTGGATTAGTGGATCCTAGGCACAAAATCAAATTCAGGCAAAACCTCTTCTTCTTTTTTTTTTTCTTCTTTCTAATTCATTAAAGTAAATTCGCAAATCTAGATGAACCCTAGTGAATTTGAAATCTCATTCGTGAACCCAAAGGGACTCTTCATTTTGGTGAATACATTCTTAATAGCCCCTAACCGCTTATGTTTTGCATAAGATGTTAACCTGTCCTGTTACCAGCCGACCAAGCAAGGATAATCGACAATTGATAGTTCCTTCTGTATTTAATTGTGTATGTCACGAGTAGAGATATACAAAATACACTGGCTTAAATACATATAACCTCAGTCCTTCTTGACTACAAAACAACAATGATAAGAAAGATATAACTATAATTTTGATTGTATCTACATCTTCAATCGAAGGAAACTCTACAAACTAAAAGAAAACATAAAAAAAAACAAAAGGAAGAATATGGCATCATGGTTACCTGTCCATAAATGTGTACTCCAATTGCTGCCCTCTTCTGTCAGAGCAAAGGTTAATAACAGGACCCGCATACCTTCAAATTAGGTAACATATGAGAAGTGGATGAAAATTTGTTCTGCGTGCTACATAAGAAGTACTTGTGGGGAGGGAGTATGAGAGCTTACTCACTAGGAATAATAATAGTAGCTAATACTGTAGGTTCCCAACAAGCTGTAACTCGTCTTTTGGAATTTGAGGACAATACAGATGGATTCTGAACTTGTTCTTTGCTAAAAAGAGACCACAACATAAATTGTTTAGCTGGGTTTAGGACAAATGAACTAAAAGAGATAATAGCAATTCTTACCTTCCATCAGAAAACTCAAAAATATATGGAACAGTTGGAGCAGTGGAAATGATATGAGCTCCATACTCCTATTATCCACAACACCAAGTTAAGACTTAATATTCAACGTGGTATGACCATATACATTAATCATAGATACCAACAAACATAATATTCCCCGAAGTCATGAATAATAGCTACTGTGCCCTATATTCTACATATTCAACAATCAATGTAATATACAAATACAGAGGGTGTTGAATTTCCAAAAACACAATATACAAAGCTACATATTTTTTTATGAGGCCTAGGTGCATGACAAAGTTATCTATTGTCATAATAGTTTATCCAAATATTCTGTTAAGAAAGTCTGAAGGGAAGAGAAGGGCAAGATTTTGTGAAGTAAATCAGGTATACTAAGGAAAGACCATGTTAATTTAAATAGTGAATTATATTCGCTTTACTTTAGTTGTACGAGAATTAAAGAATCTAGAGGAAATTTTTCTCCACTTCAGTTGTCTGTTTCTCCAGTTTGGTTGCAAGAAAAAGAAAATTCAAACTCAGTTTCTACCTCATTCCAGAGAGTTCCATAAATGAGAAAGAAGCCCAGCATTTCATTGTTAAGGCATCCAACTCAAGTAGACATAAGTACTCAACCCATTGCTAAGTAGTGGAGAGGCCCATATTACTCATTAAATAGCATGGAACCTCATATCTACTCGATGTTTGGCAACTTTAATAGCCAACAGTTATATCAAATCTAGAAATACTAATTATTTTTTCACTCCATAGTCTCTCAGTCCTCTATGGATTTTGTGGTGATGGCATGAAGTATAATTGTCGTAATGGTGAAAATTAATCCACAGTCCATCAGTCTCAAGCCTTAGACAGAGTAGTCAATTTTTGGTTTCCAATAGTTTATTATTACAGATGCAGGTAATAATCCCCAAATATTGTTTTTATTTCCCACCGTAGGAAAACCATTCTCTTCTGGAATTAAAGATTATAGGGGAAAAAAAAAAAAAAAAAACTGGCCTTATAATTATTCTTGCTCTAACTACAGACAAAGTGACTACACTTTCCTAATATTACACTATACAGCAATGACTACCTCAAATGAGAATAACTATGCATATATAACCCTGAGGTCATTATATGATTTTCTTCTAAAAGTAAAAAGTTACCTGTTCAAGCCGCTGATTAAAAACATCCATGTGGAGTAAGCCCAAGAAACCACATCTGTAGGTGGAAGACAATGAAGGATAAAATCACTCCATTAGATGCCAAATAATAGAAACAAATTCCATCCTTAGGTACGATTGAAACAAACTATTGAATAACAAAACACCCTACCTAAAACCCAAACCCAACGCCGTGCTACTCTCTCTAGTAATGGAGACACTGGCATCATTGCATGTCAGTTTCTCTATTGCATTGTTGAGCGCCTCAAAATCAGATCCATCCGCTGGATAAAGACCAGCAAACACCATATGTCTTACGGGCTTGAAACCTGCATTTTGGAAGCACATAAAAGCAAAGGCAAGGTGAGAAGTGTCAGGATAATGAAATGGAAATTGCAGAGAAAATTTAGATAAGCTGTATGTTGGAAACTCTTTTTTCATGATCTTGGCCAATTAGATGGTTATTTCATGCGATGTGATATAAATCTGAAAACTCTCTTTCTCTCTCTCAACTATGTAATTAAGAAACTGCAGCAAGAAAATTACAATTCAATACAAATCATATTGTAAAAACCACAAATTAAGTGAAGCATTCAGAGCCAATTACTATGACAGAGACCACCCTTTCCAACTCATATATACCCTATGCAGTAGCAAGCACTAAAGATAGGTTATATGAAAGAGAATAATTACTGCCCAGCTGAAGCCGAAGCTAGTATAGAACGAATTAAGAGCAAGTAATCCTAGGTATGGTACAGCAAACCTCCAGGACATTTCAATTGTCTCATTAGCCAAAGATAGCTGAGAACTACAGATTATAACTTATAACTGTCTATGGAAGCCATGATAAAAGTTAATGCAATATTATCCAATTTTATGTATCCTTTGCTTTGAAGGGTGGAAAAGCATAGCTTTCAAAATAACCCTAAAATTAGATTGCAGTGAAGTAAAACTAATATTGACAGTCTAACTAACCTCTCCGTACAGGATATGTGAACTGTGATAAGCAAGGAAGAAATTCAATTCTGATGTTGAAATATACAACTAGAGCCAGAAAAACCAGTAGGTTTATGCAGATTCTGAAAATCTCCAAACACTAAAAATAATTTGCATGTGTTTTAGGATTAATGGCATGGCAGCCATGACTGTAATGGTATTAATGGCCCCAAAATCCATATATCTAAGTGTTATAATTGTGCACTCTCCCTTTCCATTTTCATGTTGCACTGTAAATCCAGTATGATCAATTTGCTTCAGGAAAAATAAAATAAGGATGTACCTGGAAGGGGTTCCACAGTGGCTCGACTTTGATGAAGAGTGTCCCCTATACGTGCCTCTTTGGTTGAGCGCATGCCAGTCACAACATATCCCACTTGTCCTGTCAGAAGGATTCCCGTAGAAGTGAGTTCAGGATGCATGAAACCAACATCGAAAACATCATATGACTGGCCAGTCGCTGCAGATGAAATCTTATCACCCTTGCAAAGAACACCATCAACAACTGCTACATGGCATATTACTCCTTTGTATTCATCATAATACGAATCCAACAGAAGCATCCGCATAGGTAAACTACTCTTCCCAGGAGGAGGTGGTATCCGTTCTATGACTGCAGGAAGGACTAGCTCAAGGCCCTGCCCTGTTTTGGCAGATGTTAAAAGGGCATCGCTGGCATCAAGATCAAACATTGATTTCAGTTGAGCTTTGACACGATCAGGATCAGCAGTCGGTTGGTCAATTTTATTTATGACAGGTATAATTGTCAGATTGGATTCAAAAGCAAGATAAAAGTTAGCAACAGTTTGTGCCTGAACACCTTGGGCAGCATCAACAACCAAAAGAGCGCCCTGGCAAGCAGCAAGAGATCTTGATACTTCATAGCTGAAATCGACATGACCAGGCGTGTCAATAAGGTTGAGTAAAAAATTTGGCGGCTCATTTGCACTGTCAATGCCAGGGGCATCGTGCCTGTAGAACATAGTTGCTGTCTGAGCTTTAACAGTGATTCCCCTTTCTCTCTCCACCTAAGGAAATTCAATTTTTTTCATATTAATGGTGTAAATCTGTATAAATACAAAAGAAAACAGTACATTCAGAATAATTAGACTTTCAAAGTAGTTTCTTTTTTCTTTTTTACAAATCAAAATAAACTTATTGGTCTGAAAGATGAATACTTTCTCGCCGAAGGGATTCAACATTTCTCATACGATGAGTAGGAAGTAGCAAACTCAGACACCTAGTTTAGACACTTGGTTTCAAATTAAGAGAAAACTGAAACTACAGCACAAGTGATGTGCCCCTGTTGAGGACCAAGAGCTGGTCTCTCCAAAGCTCAATGTTTACTGATTGCTACAAGGCAAACAATGTCAAAATAATAAATAACAAAACTTGATTCTTTTGGGTAGAATTTTTTTTTTTCTTAGCTAGCTTTTTATTTCAAAATGCTAAGAGACTTAGAGTTGAGGAAATTATTTTTTCATCAATATATGGTTATGGGTGATATGTTAATCAAATTGTATGCTTCTAAGAAAGTAGCAAGTATTAATATTTGAGCAAACTAATTTTAATTATTTACTTCTAAGTTTTGACAAAGTAAAAAAAGCATATGTTGAATACTGAGGTGTTTAACAGAAGGTTGTGACAAGGCATATGCTCGAAATCTAGATATGTAAGTTGGAGAAGTAGTTAAAACTTAAAAGGTACAGGCTTTGAAAAACCATGAACAGTAATCACTAAAGTCAATGCAGAAAATGATGATTATAAGAAAATTCATCTTTACGGACACGCCCTCACACACAAAGAGCAAGCTTAACAGTTATTCCAATCTTACAAAGATCTCTAACAGTACCACTTGAAGATACCGAACTCCTGACATAGTGCAAGAACCTCATAGCTTGATACTGAGTCCAAGAGGACTTGTAGTTTATCAAAAAATCATTCACCATATTACTACTCATCAGCATGAAACCCAAGTTTAATGTAGTCAATTAGGTAAGACAGCAGCTAGAAATTAACCCGATAGCATATAATTAAAGGACCCCACCTCAAAACTGTTCAAGACGATTTCTAAGTTATACATTTTGGAAGCAACTTTATTCTTCTGAAAGCAAATTCTGCCTCAAATGACACTAAAATAAAAATAAAAAAACACTGAAAATACCCAGTTCTTGCTTTGCTTCAGAGTAAAAAAATAAAGCACAAAAGCAATCACAGAAGTCTAAATACCTGCAACTTGTCCAGGTACTGGGGCTGACCAAGGCCTTTCCTAATCGTCCCAGTGAGCTCCAAGAGTCGATCAGCGAGCGTGGACTTTCCATGATCAATGTGTGCGATAATCGAGAAGTTGCGGATCTTTTCGGGTGGGTACTGGCTCAAATCTACACCATTTTCTTTGATGTTTTGGCGAGAATTGGAAGAAAATGGATGGCTCGAGCCAAAGCGGTGACGATTTGATAAACTGCCAAATGGGTTGCGGGTAAAAGGACTGAATTCGGTGATGTTGTAGAGTATAGACAGGTAGTTAAGCGATTTAACGGTTCTTGACGCACGACTTGCAGAACCCATTTGAGGGTTTATGGAGATTTTGGAACAGACGAAAGCTGCGACGAAGCTAAATTCTGAATGTAAGGGGTCTTATACTTGGAACGGTGCCGTTTATTAACATTCCACATAAAATCCAGGGAAACTTCACCTAAAATGGTTTGGTACCCTAAATTTTATTTTTCTTATGTTTAGAATAAAAATAATCACATTTTGAGGTCCGCTTTTTCGCCCTCAAAAACATACAAAGAATAGAGTTTTCGAATTTCAATCAGTCAACCTTGAATCAGATAGATTAAAAAGAAATGCTTCGATTAGAATTCACTAGAATGTGAGACAGAGTTCTAAACTGAATGAAATTCAACAAAATTCGATCTTCATATTCTTATGTGATGGTGTCTACAAATTCTCGAGGGGCTGGAATTGGATGGGAACTCCATGACAACAAGGGTCATCCTCTTGCCTGCTTTTGTTCTCCCTCAGAGGTAGATTATGCTATGAAAGCATAAATGGAGGCATTTTATCTATTTGTGTCTTTATCTTGCAAAACAATATAAATAATGTTTGTATTTGTATTGATTCGCTTAATATTTTCAGGGAAATTGAGTCGCGAGAAAGCGACAATACTATGAGCGAGGGAGTTTTTGGAGCTGACATGGTGGACATAAAATATGTCTTTTTTTGAAAATTCTTTTGATGTAAAAATTATGTTTGTAAATAGGAAATCGGTGGCTTCAGCTCATATCTTGGCCAGCTTAGATCTCATAGGCCAAAAGATTTTTTTTTTTTTTATCAGAAAGCGGTACCTTTTTATAAATGTAATCCCAAAGGATACAAAAAAGTGCAAGAATTCAGCAATACTAATGAAAGGAAGTACAAAAATAAAACAAAAGACTAGGTAACGTAATAACTTAAGTTTTTCTCCCATCCCCATTGCTTGATATATATAATTATGCTTCAGAATAAATAGAAAAACTTGACATGGAGGGGATTTAAATTTTTATTTCCTTTATAATATATCAAAAAAGAAATTAATTTTAAGTGGGTGCAGTTCACATTACCATTTTTTTTTTCAATACGCCCAAACACCTTTGAACTGTTTGATTGAGATGTCATGAACTTTTAGGGGTTTTGAGCCTGACAACCATCTCTAACTCATCTCTTTCTAATGTGAGCCCCCTCCTTGTCAACAACGGTCATTTGATCATCGCAAGATTGAACTCATTCAGTTCAATCTCTCCACACAACCATCTAGATCGTCGTCCTCATCAAAAGAGCATGTTCACATTCTTGCAACAATGAGGACCAAATTGTTGTTGTGACATCTGTACGGTGCAATCAAAAGTTTGGAAATGAGAGACCCCCTAGAGTCTAGAGTACTGTTGGTGCAATGTTGTTCTTGTCAAGGTCGATGAGCTCTTCGCCATGAACGTGAATTTTTTAGATCGATAAATGTGGAGATGGAGATGTGACTTGTAGTTTCGGAGCAAACCACACATGAGATAAATTCTAAGATCCTAACACATTTATTTTTCTGTAACTTGTTTGATGTATGGCTCTCGAGTACACTTTTTTTTTTTCAAGTGACAAAATGTTTTTATGAAAAAAGTATGCACATATAGTAACTTACTTTAATTGTTTATATAAAAAGAATAATAAATTAAATAATAATATAGATATGATGAAATGTATCATACCACTATTTATATTTGTACCAATAACCGACAAAAAATCCAGTGGGTTGATGTAGTGGTTCAACACTTCGTGCCTTAAGCAAGTGGTTGGGAGTTCGAATCTCAACTATTGTGAATGAAAAAAAAACTCATGGGCTAACCTACTACCGCTTAGTGCGATGACAGCAGGGCGAGTGAGGATTAGTTTAGGTGTGGTAAAACGGCTTCAAGGTAACAACGGCCAATATGTGGGTCCACTCAAGACATTCCCACGGCATAAACTGAAAAAAAATAACTGACTCAAAAAGTTGTATAATTTAATATTGAGAAGCAAGGTTAATCAACCGGAATTTTCTATGAAAACTCGAAAGTAACTCAATCTAGTTGCTACATAGTACGAAAATGAGGAAAATAGAATTTGTCAAAGTTACTAGTCAACACAAAAACTGTGAAACTAAACATCTACAACAATTAACAAAACTAACTCCTCCTATCTCTCCCAAATTAAGCTCACAATTCAGTTACATCCAAATTATAAAACATAAACTTAACAAAAGAAACAGAGCCATCAACAAAACAAACAAAAATGTCCATATTTTTCATCATGCATCTTCCTGAAGAAATAGTTCTTCACATCCTCTCAAAGCTCTCCCCAAAATATCTCCTCCGCTTGAAGTGCGTCTGCAAATCTTGGCTCTCGCTCATTGGCGATACCAATTTCTTGATGGAAACCCTCCTCGTCCCCAAGAACCCGAACCCGAACCCTCCCACACATCTCCTCATTAAGCGCCGTGAAAAGTCTAACAATGGCCATGTTTTCTCATTGCTCTCGTATAATACATTAGGAGAGTCATCAGAAACTCTAGAGTTACCATATCCAGAGTTCACCTCTATAGAGGAAATGGACATCCAAATCTTGGGTTCTTGCAATGGCATGATTTGTCTTTTCGAACCCAATTATGAACGCATCGTGTTATGGACTCCGGGGCCCGGAGAAACAAGAGTTGTCCCGAATTCCCACGTGTCCAACCCGCCCGGGACAATGCTTGATCATAACGTTGGCCCGGACGTAGGATTTGGGTACGACTCCTACACCAATGACTACAAGGTCGTGAGATTTGGAGCTCTATGGTACAAAGACGACAAATCACCTCGAGTTTTCAAAGTCGAGGTGTATAGTACGAGGGCTGATTGCTGGAGAGGCATAGACGGGGTCGTGGTGCCGGCCTTTGCCTACCCCGATCCTTGTCACCGGGCTATGACTATGGCATGCTCGAATGACATGTTCTTGTGGTGGGCTCACAGTCGTGACGACTACTATGGAAACAATATTCTTTGGTTCCTCATGAGGGACGAGGTGTTCGGGACAACAGCAATTCCTGATGCGTGCGTGCTCGTTGGAGATCAATGTAGCTCTCATGATGTTCATCGATATTGGAAGCACATTTTGGTACTGAATGATCATTGCAGCACTATTGCTATGGTTGTGTTTCCTGATTTTGAGCTTTCTGTGGAGAAATGTTTTCACATATGGGTGATGCTTGAGTTTGGTGTGGGGGATTCTTGGGCTAAGCTGTATACTGTTGGTCCTCTTGCAGGAATTGAGAGACCTCTTTGGTTTTGGAAAAATGGGGAGTTGTTTATGGAGAATGGGAATGGGGAGTTAGTGTTGTACAATCTGTTCACTCTTGAGATGAGAAAGCTAAACATTGAAGGAGTGCCAAAATCATTACAGGTAGTACCAATGGATCAGGAAGGATACATGTTCTAGGGAAGAGGAATTTTATCAGAAATAGCTTGTTTAGATATCATTGATGTATGCAGTTGAAATCTTCTAATATCATGACATTGCATTATTGGAGCTGCATAATCAAATTGAACAAAAGTCGTTATTCATGATATTTTCTGAATGAACAAACATTTATCAACTACATGACGC
The DNA here is from genome assembly GCA_036897405.1 of Pelargonium myrrhifolium. Taxonomy (NCBI): domain Eukaryota; kingdom Viridiplantae; phylum Streptophyta; class Magnoliopsida; order Geraniales; family Geraniaceae; genus Pelargonium; species Pelargonium myrrhifolium. The sequence goes on from JAYMTK010000675.1 coordinate 18,679, forward strand.
TGCAAATACGTCGATACAAACTTAATTAATATTTTGTTCATATCGATACAGCTGCTTTGTATTCCTTTTTACATGGATTGGAACATGTGAAGTTGTGGATGTAAATATTAGATAATCAAACTGAAGTAAAAGTTTAAATTAAGAGATCACATTAAAATTGACTTTAAAATAAAATTATCTCTTGTTTTATTCTTTCTCTTGCATTCTCTATTTGTCCCTCGCCGCATATTCAACTCGGTTAAGACTTAAGATATAGTGTGTATGCAATACTATAATATCTAAATTAACTTTGTCAAAGTGCATGTCATGAATTGCATTCACTCCATTACAATCTCAGTATTAGTTTCTTTAGTTTTTAGTGTACAAATGGAACTTTTATATCTGTAACAAATTTCATTTAAATATTATTCTTTATTCTTTTATATATATTGAGTGAAAAGATAAGATAAAACATTTTACAGAAGCCAACTTAATTTGGGACACGATTCATGTGCCAAAATATGAATTGATTCTCCCCACATGATATGATTTCAATTGTGGATCTATTTTTTGACATCTTGCATTCCAACATCCTATTGTAATGCAATTAGTGCAATGCAAGTGTAAGGTAATGTTATGGTGATGTGGATGTGGCAATGGACGTGTGGACTCATAGCTAACCTTCTTTTCCTTTCCTTTTTTTCCTTAGAAAGGAAACATTGCATTATACTCTTTTTATTTTAGCTATTCATATTTTGCAAAAACGAAAACCTGCACCAGAGTAAAAATAATAATGTTACAAAAACCCATGAAGTCATAGTTTTTTTTGTTTGGAAGGGTTAGAAGAGTTCAGAGGTTTTGGTTTACGAAAGCTAGGGTTTGGTCTCAATGGCGGCGGCGGATATGGTGTGGGTGTGGCAGAACTCGGCGATGGCCTTGATGGTGATGGGCCTGGTGTGCTGGGGGTTGTGGTGGAGAAGGTCGGTACTGGGGGAGGTGTGAGGCGTTGGTGAGAACGTCCGGTTGAGGGCGTGGCGACCGGAGGTGGTGGTGCTCTAGGGGAACGGAGGTCGGAAGAGGGTGGCCGGGGATGGTGGAGAGGCGAGGTTCAATGCGAGAATAGCAGGTTTAGGGCACACTGGTGTGGGGAGATAGGCTGAAGGTGTGGAAGGGGCAGTGGAGGCGGCGTGGCTCGGGACGGAGAGCGTCAACAAAGACCAGCCAAAAAACGAGACGGAGTCTGTCACGGAGGGGTTGGACGGAACTTTGGAGTGATAGTGAGGTGGTACGGCGACCGGTTGGAGTAGAAAGGCAACCAATTGAAGCGGCAGGATGGGTGGGAGGTAGGTTTTAGGGTTTGGGTTAAAGTTTTTTATTTTATTTTATTAGTTTAGAGTTTGGTTTAGTGTTTGTTCATTGTTATTTTAGTTTATTATTGTTGAGTTATGGTTTGACCGATTTGGGGGGGGGGGGGGCGATGGGGGG
>JAYMTK010000676.1:0-20127 GCA_036897405.1 Pelargonium myrrhifolium
TCTAATTCTTTTAATAATAAAAAATTTCAAATCAGCACTCTTAACGCAAAATTTACGGAACATAACGGTGGTGACCATTTTTGTTCATTTTTGCATACTATAGTAACCAAACTGGTCCATTTTAAAGTTTAGTGATCAAATTGGTCAACTTTTGATAGTACAATGACTAAATTGGTGGATGATCCCTTATTTTTTTAGTTGTAATTGTGGTTCATAATGATCATGATCATTAGGTTAAAAGCTCTTTGAAATTTACTAAACACATAACATGATAAAAAAGACTTGTTTTAACATTCATAAGCTAATTTGTCCAATTTATAAGCTAAAACAAACACTCTTTCAGAAAACCATAATGAGATTGTAAAATATTGTCATCAACAATATAACAAAACGGTGATATTACAAAATAAGATTAACTATATGCACAAAGCTACATCACACAGAAAAGAGAGAGATGAATATTGAGTAGGATTAAACTTGTGATTAGCAAAAAAAAAAAAAAAAATAGCATGTGGAGGCTCCTTGGTGATGTGTTGAGACCCCATTCGGAGATGTCGTGCGGAGGCTCCATGCGAAGACTTCATGTGGAGATGTCGTGCGGAGGCTCCATACGGATAACCGAGTGGATCCATGCGAAGACCCTATGTGGAGATGTCGTGCGGAGGCTCCATGTGGAGACCCCATGCATAGGCTCCTTGGGCAGCCTCAAATGGATGTGCGAACAGGCAAGGGCGTGCCTTGCGCGGATGAGGTCTCGTAAACGGATGTGTTGGCTCCTCACGAACGTGGATGATCATAGACGAGGGATGAACGAAGACGTGGATTCTCTCACATGCTCGCAGACGGCCTGGCGGATGTGCTCGGATGGATGGAGCACTCATACATGTGAATGGATGAAGGATGGCCTTGAGGTGCCTTGGACTTGCGGATCCTTGTGCATGCAAATGGTCGAAGAGGCGAGGCTTGCGTGGACTTGCGCGCGGCCCGACGGTTGGAATGGATAATCCTTGGTCGTTGTAGCTTGCCCGACTAGTTACTTTAGTAGGGGATTGTTTGGGGCTTCACTTTGGCGCGAACGTTCATCTTGAGTCGGACAGGGATATAGTCGTCTTTCATTTAGATCTTCACTCAACTCGAGGCTCGGTCCAAGGTCCGAGTCGACTTTCACATGGTCGAGTGAGCCACGTGTCACTCTTCCATTGGTCGAGTTGTTTCTGATTTTTTTGTGGCGAATCAGATACATATATCACTGAACCATTATATATATATATATATATATATATTAATGTCGAAGAAGAAAGATTAGCATAAAATGTTATAGCTGGGTAACTATTACTCTTAATAAATAGGCATAATTACACGTTACTATCATGTTAAATACACAATTTGCACATTAATTCTCTGTCACTGTTACTACACCTTACTTCCATGGACTTTCATTTTTCCAATCCGTTAGATGTTCTATCAGTTAAAACAACAATAAAAAATTATAATAAAAATGAAGGTGAAGTTAAATCGACGGAGAGCAGCCATAGATTCCAGCACCCGCACACCACCGCGTGGGGTGATTTTTAATTTGTTTGTGTTAGATTTCTTAATTTTTTTTTAAATTTCCGGCGAAATTTTGAAGTTGCCGACGACACTTTGAAGTTTTCAGTGAAACTTTGAAATTTCTGGCAAATTATTTCTTGGCCAATGAAGAAGAAGGGTATAATAAACATTTTCAGAAAATAATGAAATCATGTGCATGACACATGATAAGAGAGATTCAAATTTCGTCAAAGTTAACTGAGGAAATAAAATTTGTTTACTCAAAATAGTAATGTATAACCAATAAAAGTCTAACGGAACGTGTAATTACCCCTGATAAATAACAACGTTTATGCAGTAACTAGAAACATGAAGAATATATCGTAAAAGAAAGGTGAGAAGGTGGAGCACAGCAGCAGAGGAGGGATGAGAATAGAATAATATGCAGTACAAAAGGTATATATGCAAATAATGCAATGCAATTGCAGAGAGAGTAAACATATACTACAACTATATATGCATGATGTTTCTGTGGTTGGTTTGTGGAGTCATGACATGAGTACGTGCACATTGATTGTCTACAATTAATACAAATTGCAATAATTGGGTTCCATTACTGAAATTATAATCTATTACTACTATATTGGTTCACAAATCATCGAAGAGTGTTTGGTGTAATGACCGGTCTTGTCTTGTCCACACCCACAATAACGTACGACACACAAACAACAAACATTCAGAGAGCGATGGATCGGAGCCTACCTAATTAACAGATATTATTAACTATAAGTAATTATAATTACGTTTAAATAAAATAACGATCAAAATTTTAAATTGGCAATAAGTGAAATTCAAAGTAATGTTAACATAAAACGATTAAAAAAAGAGTTTAATGTATATCAGTTGACTGATATAAAGTTATATCAGTTGCACTAATAAGGTGGTGACACCTCATTTAAAATCATGGATCACCTCATTGGCTTTGTTAAGTTGCAACTGATATAACTTTATATCAGTCAACTGATATACATTTTACCCTTAAAAAAATTAGATCAAAATAATATCAACATAAAATTCACATTTAAATCAAATTTCAAACTCATAACAATGCATAAAGAATAACATTTTGATAAATAATATTGTTAAGTTAAAACATTATTAATTTTAAAATCATTTAATAATGTTCGATAATTATATTATAAGCATTTCGGCAAAAAATAACAATTAATGTACATTTTTATTTTCATTTTGATATAAAAATTATCAAATCAAACATTAGTATAAGTTTTCTGCCTAGAATGAAAATTTATTCCGAATTTTACCAAATACTCTGCATGGAATGCTCATTCAGGCTGGAATAGCATTCAGGCTGGAATGCTAATTCCATTCTGTTCTATTACAGTGTACCAAACATAGCCTTACTAGTTGAAGAGTATTTCCTCCCGTTTTTCATAATATTGTTTTCATAAAATAAAATACTGAAAAATTTGCTTAGTTGCACAGTTTTCCAATTTTAAAAACATAAAACACAAAAACAAATTCAAAACATTACTGAAACAGAAAACAGTTTATAGTTGTTTTCTAAAATAGAAAACTCGTGTCCTCTAATCCAAAATCATGACCTCTCTCTCTTACATCTTATTTTCTTTGAATACTTTGATCTCACATTTTCTAAAATCCTCTCTGAATTCTCCCAAAATTTTCAACGACTTTTCTTGAGCCTCCCAATACTTTTCCACATACCGCGTACTTAAACACTTGAGCTGACATTCGGACCAAAAAACTCAAAAACTCTGTCGTTGCTTCAAAATATTCTGAAGCTACCCTAATATGTAAAATGTGATTCCGAATCCACAAGAACATTTCCCAAGGTCATATACTCATATGACAACATTTAGGGGTCCAAATGGACAAAAATCGATTTGGGTCACAGATACGTCGGCCTAAAAGTGATTTTTTCGAATTGAGATATACGATGCTTCCGAGTTACTCAAACATGGGAAACGAATATCCGATTCCAAAAAACCAAGTTCTGTGTCGATCAATATCATTTAAGGGTCCAAATTATTGAAAAATATTTCGGTCATGGATATGCGACCCGAAATCGAATATTTTTATATCGCGTTCCTTGAAGAAAAAAGATTACCCGGATTTGGAAAACGACTCCCCAATTCCAATGGATCAAGTACCAAAGAAATCTGGCGTCATTTAGGCCTCTAAATAACTGGAAAAAATGATTTTGGTCACGAGCATTCGACCTGAAATCAGATATTTTTATCTTTTTCTTCTTGAAAAAGCAAGATCACTTGCACATAAGAAACGATCTCCGAAAGTCAATGAAACAAGTTTCAAAGTAAACCAAGATTGTTCAAGGGCTTGAATCAACAATACTAGTCCAGTTTCGACTATCCAAACTGATTTTTACGGGTATTTTTAATATACACTCTACGGTGAAATGAGAATATAAAGACGATGTAATCGGCATTACATCATATTTATATGTTGTGTAATTGCAAAGAACAAATATTCATACATGAAAATTGAAACAGAAAACATAGAACTCAAAATCATAAAAAAAGTTACAGCTAAACAAATTTTCTAAATTTTCCAAATCTTCCATAGAAAACTATTTTTGGAAAACAGAAAATAAAACCTCTTTTCTGCAGCTAAACGAACCCTAGACTTTTTGGATTCTTAGTTCAAGGAAATGATTTCCTTAATGAGTTGATCCTCGGGTCCGTTGTAAACTAATCCAAGAGTCTTGCAAATGTCTTAAGTTTCTTTTGCGAATTTACAATTTGTATGAGTATAGCCTTTGGATCCATCCATTATACGAATTTACAATTTGTTTTCCTATAATGCCCATTATACTCATCTGTTTATTGTGTTCTTGATGTGCTTGAGTTTGTTTTTCAAAAAAACAAAATACACAAATTTAAACACAAAAATTAAACAATTTATAAAATTATAAAAACATAAAATCGAAACCCAAATTACAAGAACAAAAAAAACTCTAATATCATAATTTCGACGGTGGTGATGAAGTGGAAGTTGAAGGAGTTGGGCTATAGCTAGGCCGGAAGTGGTTGTTTTGGGGCTAGTCTGTGTAGTGGTGGTTGTTTTGATTTTGAATTTTTCATATTAGGGTTTGTAATTTTTTTAGTTTTGATTTTAAGTTTTTGTAATTTTAATTGTTTAATTTTTGTTGTTTGAATTTGCGTATTTAGTATTTTGAAGAATCAATACCATAAAGAACATCAAGAACACAATAAACAAAAGGGTATAATGGGACATTATTGAATTTTTTTTGTAAATTCTTTAAAACTAACTGACAGATAGCAAATCGTACTATTTGGGGGGGGGGGGGAATTTGATTCGAAAAATAGTTTAAGGGATACATCTTATGTAAGTAAATAGTTCATAAGATGCTGATTCGACTATTTTAAGTTGGTCGAACTACAGGTTCAATGTTTCGTCGTATTAGTATTCTTTTCCAAGTAAAGGGATTTTGATTTAGTTCAAGTGTTAAGTTTGTCCAGTTCGGGTGATCGGGTAGTTGGGTGAGTGTATGATTCAAGTCCGGTTGTGACCTGTAGCCGGTGCAGATTTACTCACTGTTAAGTGGAGATCTCCACACAAATTTAATGAAATGATAATTGAAAATCGATGATCTTCCAAGTTTGCACAAACTAATCGAAGAACGTTCGAAGAACACAAAGATTACACGGAGAACGTTTGAGAGTGTTTTCGAGTTCTTGCAAAATGTGTTTGAATAGTAAATTGTCTGAACTTTTTACCTTTGACTTGATACTCTTTATATAGCTCTCAAGTTTACCTGAAATTTGGCGATTTCTGATTAGTTAGTGTTGAGGTGGGGTCCTTGGGCATTTTTGTAGTTTTTTTCTTTTTGTCGCTAGCTTGTTCAACCTAGGAGGAGAAGGACGGCGATGCGTGGACGCCATGGGATGGATGTCATATATGGGGCGACATCATCGCGTGAAAAAAGACTTAGGATGAGCAGATAGATTCGTCTAGATGATGAACTTGCGTGTACGAATGATTTTTTCCGGATGATGGAGTTCGCGCGAATGATGTTCATCAGAACCAATTTGGCGCGGATCTTTTCTTCGAGTCACTTGAGGTCCGACCCACCTTAACTCGAGTTTCTTTTCTATCCGAAATTCGTCCGTTGACTCAAGTTAAATTTTGCATGATCGAATGAGTCACGCATCATTCTTTCATTAGTCAATTTCTTTATGATATTTTACGGCGAATCAGATTGATGCATCTAACATTACCCCAGTAAATATAAATGATTCTAAAGTTGTGCCACATTTTTCCTCCTCTTAATTCCCACGAAAAACTCAAAGCATTTAAGGTTTTTTTTTTTTTTTTTTTCTTCTATACATTTATTTATGAAAAGTCTGAAGTACATAAATTAAGTGACTAAACGGTCTAAGAACTAGTTACTTTATTTGTCTGGTTTCCTCTATTTTAATTTGTATTAAATGGATGGATCAAAAGGCTATACTCATGATACCAATGACGACCAACCAAAAAACAGATCGGAGTCCGTCATAAAGGGGCTGGATGGAGACCCGAAGAGACCGTGGGGAGAGGCAGAGACCGGTTGGAGCAGGGGCAGGCCGGGGTGGAGATAGTTCTTGGGGCGTCTAGTTTTGTTTGGTCTCTTGTTTCTCGTTGTTTTTATGTTTTAGTTTTTTATTTAGTACGTTTTTTTTTGGTTCGGCTCTTTTAGGAGGCAGGGCCGATCGGAGGGGCGATCGGAGCTGTTTATCGGTGAATAACCCAGTTACTGATGGAATAAAATTAGTTGGGATAGGTGTTTCTGATAGGAGCTATATGCTCGAGGCCCGCGGACGTCCAATTCAGAATCCGTTTTTTCGGTTTAGGATTGGTCAACACGTTGAAATAGTGTCTGTATTCGATGTCATGTGTGTACTGAGACAACGCCTTTCTTAGTCAATTGATTTATTTTTGTTAAAAACAAAAAAAGGCTATACTCATGAAAGAGACCAATTACTAGGATACTAACGATGTTATAAACTCCAAGTAGGTTTAATTAACATGCAAGTATTTACTATGCACATAGGTCAGACATATTATTAGAGAGGCAAGAGCATCCACAAAGGTATTACCAAACCTATGTATATTAGTAGTGGGGAGGGACAATAGAGTTAAATAATTAAATTCGGACTAATTAGACTAATGAGTTTAATGTATAACAGTTGAGTGATATAAAGTTATATAAGTTGCACTAATAAAGTGGTGACACCTCATTTAAAATTTTGGATCCGGACATGTCGCTCCGCTCCCCCAAACACTTGGGTGGGTATAAGTGATTTTAAATGAGGTGTCATTACCTCATTGGTTTGTTAAGTTGCAACTGATATAACTTTATATCAGTCAACTGATATACATTTTATCCTTAAAATATAATAGAATAAGAGGAGTCGAAGCCAATTAATTTTTGGCTTAGACTAAACTTCTAAAGTGATGACACTCTATTTATATATATATATTTTAAATAATTAACCTAAGCTAAAAATAAGTTTGGTTTAAATTATTTTTTCTCAATATAATATATATATATATTTTAAAGGATAGATACTTCTTTTATAACTTAGAAAATAGTACTACTAAATAGTAGTATTACAGAAGTTCTAGAACAAATTAATGGGATAAAAAATTGACCAATTAAACATCAACTCATGAAATTTTAACACGTACTCCATTCCATATATTTCACCATCGAAGAGGTCTCCAGTATTTATTTAGTAGTAATTTTTAAATTTGTCAGCGTCAGGGGAAGAAAAAAAAGTACAGAGTCCTTCATGGGAGGGTTTGACCAGAATTGACCAGACCGCAGCAATAAAACACAGTGAATTTGATGGTGAACGAGTCCTAATCAATCACCTGAGTGGGCCCATCCCGGGGTTCCCGAACACACCACGTGGCAAGATTCCGATCGCCGGTATAAATACCCAGAATACGAGAATTTTAGAATTATCGACGCAACACAACAGCTTGATCAGGACGGTCTCTCTCTCTCTCTCTCCTTCGCAACCGGTGAGGTAAGATCTCTGTCGTCAAAGCTTATCCAATTTACTTCCATGTCTATCTCTTAAAGCCTTTCCTCTTTTCAATTATCGATTCATTTTTCACTGTGTGTCAATTGGGGTTTTGATTCCATGTGCCTTAGGGTTTTATGTTCGCTCTCTGTGTGTTGTGATCGCACCGGTGCTTGATTGTATGATGTGATGCAGTTGAATTCGGTGAACTAGCCCTAGCTAGTGACCTGTTTGATTGGTGAGAAAATTTGAAATTTTGAGAAAAATGAAAGGAGTCGAGCTGCCTTGTTGACATCTCTTCTCAGGATATTACTTTTAAGTTTTTTCCGTCTAGGTTGGATCAATTTGAGGCGATAACTGGGATTTTGGCATTACTGTTTGATCCCGGTGAAGTTGATGAATAAATGAGTTAGAAAACTGAAACTAGAGGGAAGCACTTTCACACAATGTAGGGTCCCTTTTGTTTTTGGTCTATATTGGAGGATGCTTCTACAATTTTTTTGGGTTGGTAAAAAAAATTGAGTTTGAATGATTATGTCTGTTCTTTATCTTTATCTTTTTCTTTTCTTTTCTTTTTTAATGATTGTGGTTTCAAGCATGAATTATTTTTTAGCACCTCCTTCACTCCTTGTATTGTAATATTTGGAAGCATGTCTTTGTGGTGTTGTTGTATACTGTATACTCACTCGAGCTCTTGCCCATGGAAATTTATTTGATTAGTTAGTCTCTGCTCTGTTATTACATTTAGACATTTTAAAATTGTAATGATCCTAAGCATTCGTGATGTAAGACAGCCAGTAATGACGCAGAAAATAAGAAAAATGGAAGGAATAAGAACATAGAAAGAAGTTAAGAAGAAAATATCAGAAGAAAGTTAAAATTGTCTGAATTTTCTCAAAATGTCATTCAAAACTGACTTAAAACTAACCATACAATACTATTTGTACAAAACACAAAAGCCATAACCAAAGCTTATCCTATAACAGTTATAATTAAACAAATACAGTACAAAAAGTCAAAAACTAAATAATAGTTATAAAAGCTAATGTCTAAACCTGCACCTAAAATGCACACACAAGTTTTTCAACGGCCCCCATCATTCTCTCCTGCTGGGAAAGAAGAGTGACTGCTGATATGCCTCCAACACTGCAGAATCTAGGGTACGGAGATCATCCTCAAGAACCCATGTAGTGCAGAATTCTATGGTGTTTTAAGAAAGTTTTGAGGATCACTCATAGTTTGTCTCCTATAGTATTGACCAACTAAAGCTAACCCATGTATTTTTATTTTTTAGTTTGAAGCAAAATTAGTGTCTTGTTTGCCATCACCATTCACATTTTGAATGCAAAATCAGTGCAACTTGTTGATCTTAAACCTTAATAGCAGTTAACCCCATCAATGTCTCTTTGATGAGAAAATTGGAATGTGATTAACATTCTGAACAATGATGTTGCTTATTGCATTCTTGAAGTGATATAGTGGAAGATGCAATTGCACATCTGAAGGACTTGCATAGTTATTAGGCAATGGCAGTAGCCGTTTTTATGTGTGAAAATCATAATTCAGCATATGTAATTGGGGAATTTCATTGTTCTGTGTGGAAGTTTCAAAGATGGTATTCATAGTAAATCTTTGGGGCCTAGAAGTATTAGGGAATCATTTGAATTGCCTTTATGGGGTTGCTTGTGTATCTGGTAAAGGTTTTTTTTGACATATTAATGATGAGTTTTTTTTTTTTTTTTTGAAGGAGATCACAAGAAGTGATACGACTTTCCAGGTCTTGGACTAATTTCAGGAAATGTAATAGTCTTGTTATCTCTGAATAAATGCTTATATTACGAAATAGGAAAATGGTATATATGTATATAATTAGACTGTAGGAAAGTCCATGATTTCATGACATTTAATCTGCATGGTATAGATGAGAGGTAATATGAGGACTTGAAGAAGTTATTCAATATTCTTTTCTTGGTTTGAAATGGAGGCCCAACGGGTCATTGAGTTGTACAACAAGTAGCTCTCCCCTTCTTCCATAATTACTCCCAACCCCACCCGAAGAAGTTATTAAATGTATTGTTTCTATCTCCATTGATGTTGTGAACCTGTGAATGAAAAAACTTCAAATTTGTGCACATGAATTTGTCTGCGTCCTTTTAGAGAAGAGCTCATTTAAAATGTATAGGTTCCATGCTGGAAGTTTTATTTTCTTCACTACTTTTGGTACTTGTTGTGGTATCTACTAGGTTTATAGACAATACGTTTCCAGGCAATTGTGGAAGTTTGTTGTGAAGGGTGGTAGGGCAACATTTTTTTTTTTTGAAAGGCCCCAGTTAAGTCAATTTCGATTTTCTGCGACTTTGTTCAAATTGGTTGAACTTTTAATTGAATTCCATAGTTCTTTTGGGTCTTTTGGAGGGACATTTCATATAACCTACAGTTCACCTGAAGGATGTATGGGGAAACCGTGGTGCGATAGATACATATTTCAGTAACATTCGTTTATTATAGAATAAGTGCTCTCTCTGAACATGTATGCTTAGCATAAGAGAAGTGATTTAAGCATCACATATGCCACAACTATTTATGCTCTTAACAATAACTGGTTTTATGACAAAGAAGTTATATGATGTGAACTAAGAACTTTGGTTCTGTATGATTCTCTCGCTAAATGACAAAAACATTTTTCTTTTCCAAACTCTTAATGTTAGTATGTAATCAACAGCTGAATCAGGTCATCCTATCTGCATGGGTTACTATATTGTTGCTTTGAGTCAAAATAAGGTAATGGTATAAAAGATTATTTTGATAATGAAATGTGCACAAATATGATATTTTTGAGGAACACAAGTTTTGTCTATTGCTTTAAAGAAATTTAAAATAAAGAATAAAGTAGTTTGCATTGACATTGCAAGTGTCAATTTCTCAGATAGTTGGCCTTATTTAGTAAAACATAGATTGTGGATTTTTCTGAGTTTTCTATCTTCGCCTTGGGATATCCGATTTCAAGCAGTAAATGCACTCCATTATGACCTCTTTAAGATTCTTTGTTTAATTGATATTTTTCTTTCTATTTCTTCGTTTTTTTTTTTTCATTTTTCAATTACATCGCTTGATAGTTAATGTTACTCCTCATACTTCTACTTCAGCGTTATAATCTATTATGTGTTAACAAAGCTAATTCCATAGGCTTTCTCTCATTTATTGTGGCATCAGGTTGTGTTACATTTCAATTGTATTTATATTTAAAGGCTGAAGTGAATCATCAGTTTGAAGAATAACCTCTTGAAGTTCACTGATCATTTCTAATATCATTAGAAGACAATATCTCTGGTCTTCTTACGCAAGTATCTTATCAGACTGGAACCTTGGAAAATGTCGAGTAGTGCAGTCAGAAGGGTCTCACGTCAAGACATACAGCTGGTAAACTGTTAATGGCATATTCCATATTATCTACTTGGGACTTATTTTTATTTCCCCTACCGTTTCAAGTATCTCATCATATGTTCTGTACCATTTCCTTGTATTATTCCATTAGAAACTGTAATCTTTTATTAGTTTTTCTCCACAACATACTGTCGTAAACTTTTTACTTCTTTGTTATCAATTTAGTTGACCACTTATGAACTTTTTGAAGCTCACATGACATCTACAATTAGTAGCAAGAGAGTTCTAAAGCTGTATAAAAAGTTTGTGCTGTCCATGCGTTGCCTTTCTTTTTCTATCACTTCTCAGCAATGTTTGGACTTAGAAGCTATAATAGTGATGAATAATATGACATTAAGCTTCTATCTATCTTTTCTTGGAGATGTATTAGTATCCATTTCTTTCTTTCTTTCCCTCTGGTTTTCAGTTTCTCTATTAGCTTTTCAGTTAAGCAGCAGTAACTTGTATTTATATAACATCACCTGGTTTATTGCTAACTTATATTTTTACTGTCTGAACCCCAGGTGCAAAATCTAATAGAGCGATGCCTTCAACTCTACATGAACCAAAAGGAAGTTGTGGACACTCTGCTGGTTCAAGCCAAGATAGAGCCTGGATTTACAGAACTTGGTAAGCATCAATTGTTATTTGTCTGTGATGTAGCCTTATGTATGAAATGTACTATTGCCAAGTTTCTTGCAATACTGGTTTCAGTACTGTCTTGCTTTTATAGAAAAATTGACTGTTTTATTTATTTATTACTATAATGGATTTATTGAATGAAACCAGTCAGTTGAACATGAAGGATATGCTGAATATGGTTTGGTTGACACATTTTCCTTCCTCGTATTATATGTGAAGTTTGCGTGCTACGTTGGACTATGGGGATATTGATAATCTTTAAAGTTCTTAGCCATCAACAATCTGAGATTAGTTGGGATTATCAACAGTATCTTTTGGATGTCCCAGTTCAATATTTATTAACTCCTCTCGAGCATTGCCGAGATTAGATCATATAAGTCCCTTTTTTTATGCTCTTGTGGGTCTTGGATGTGTGCGCAGTAAATGAGATATCTGTTGTCCCCAGTATAAAGCACTTCGAATTACTCACCATTAACTAACATTTGTTATACTTATATGTTGAAAGCTCATGATAAGGCCTCAATCTCATAACTTCCTGAGTTTTATAGGAGATTGAAGCACTATATGCAATCATTTTTTTTCTTGTATCATTGAACATGATATTGTACTTGTCTTGCAGTTTGGCAAAAGCTCGAGGAAGAAAATCGGGAATTTTTCAAGGCCTATTATTTAAGGTTGATGGTAAAGCAACAAATACTTGAATTCAACAAGTTGCTTGAGCAACAGGTGCAGTTGATGCGTCAAATGAACCCAACTGGAATGGCTTCTATGCCTACTTCTAATGGATCTAATATCACACCACGTAAGACTATTTGCCCTACCTAGTTTTATTGTCTCTGGCTCATAACAGGGCTGCTTTACTAGTTATATTGCCTTCTCGAGTAGTTTTTAATTTCATTTAACCTAATGGTTACTTGATGAGATTGATACTTAAAAGTGACAAGACAAAGGATTTATTATTCTGCCTCTTTGCTCTTTATTTAGAGAAATGGGCCAGAAGGAAATATTGGGTTACTTGTAGACCCTTTAAGTACTGTAGTATTTCTACCTTGCACTGAAAATTGTATTCAAACTTCCGACTTTAGCTTCATATCAACTCAATTTGCTGTTAGATGAAATTTTGGTGGGTTTTAAAATTTAGTAATCGTATAATTTCCCATATTTCTCATATTTACTGTTGAGCAATAGATAGACGAGGCTCTGGTACCATGTTGAGCAATAGAAAGGTGAATTCCTCTTCTACCTTTCTATTGCTCAACATTTACTATGTGCATTGCGTTAGCGCTGACCAAATGTGAGATGAGGAGAAATGAATGAAACTTTTCCTTGTCTAAATGCATCCAGAGATGATGTAATTGGGTTTCAATGTAATAATTGAGGCAGAATGACCACTCTCCCTCTAATTTGGGTGAAAGATACTGTTTTCCTCTTTCCCAAATTGCATTATGTTATCAGCTTCTTCTGGCATGTTCAGCTATGTTGACCTTGTAATTTATGTCACTTTTTGCAAACAGTGCACCAGAATTCTGCTTGTTATGCTCCAGAGCACACAGGACCGGCTTTGAAGCCAGAAAACATGCACCACTCTGTTGGTTCCAGTTTACCTAACGCATTCAGTAATGGTGGTTCCAGTTTGCCTAATGCTTTCAGTAATGGTGGTTCCAGTTTGCCTAATGCATTCAGTAATGGTGGTTCGTCATTGCAAAGTAGTTTGCACAATGTTGTTGAAATGCCTGCTCATGCCAGTAGAATTAGTGCAACTTTGAACATGCTGCCAAATCAGAATTCAAACATGGGTCTCATTTCAGGACTGAATGGGGCAATGATCAAATCAGAAGTTGTATATTCAGGCAATTCCTCGTATATGTTTGGTGGTGATGGAAATGTCTTAGAAACACGCCCGACTCTTGGAGATGCATCTGTTGCATCTTACAGTAGCGTAGAGTCCAGTGCACAGCCTCTGAATGATTCAGTTTTGGATGCAGACAGTTCATCATTTGGATTTTTAGGTCAGATTCCTCGGAATTTCAGTCTCTCAGATCTGACAGCCGACTTTTCTCATAGCTCTGGTTTGCTCTCTCTCTCTCTCTCTCTCTCTCACACACACACACACACACACACACACACACACAATTGTATTTTATTAGATTGATGTTTAAACTGAAATTGCTCTCAATTCTTTCACAGGCATTAGTTATATTTTGTGTAGGCTAACAAGTCAATAGTTATCGACCAAGACTCAGATGTTAGATTTTAAGCTAACGATAGCAATTTAACTTTCAGATATACTGGAGAGCTATCCTAGATCGCCCTTCTTAGCAACCGACACTGATAACTTCATTGATTCTCGTGAAAGAGTAGAACACCAAGGTGAGGTCTTTGCCAAATATTTCATATTTTGTTTTATTGCCAAATGGGATACTGACATATGTTAATTTCTCGGGGCTTACAGGAGACAACAGAAGGTTAGACACCATATCAGAAGGCTTGAGTTATGGCAGTGAATAGTTGTATAATTCCAGTGGTAAGTTTTTCTTTGCAATCATTTACTATTAGCTTTTTGGTTTACACATGCAACAAGATCACATCGTGCCAGCAATTTTCACCACATTGACATGACCGCTGAAACACTACAATCACTTACATAAGCACATGTTGTTTATCCAATTTTTAATTGAATGCTAAACCTCCAATGTCATATATCTATAACGGAAATGGAAAAGCACATGCATTACATGTATCCCTCAAAACCAATCAGGACTGACTCATGTCTGCAAGCGGGACCGATGGGTGTCTTGGGCCCACCATATTTTACTCTTTTTTTACCGTTGTCTTTTTAAACTCACTTACAAATATCTGCAACTACCCC
The DNA here is from genome assembly GCA_036897405.1 of Pelargonium myrrhifolium. NCBI lineage: Eukaryota > Viridiplantae > Streptophyta > Magnoliopsida > Geraniales > Geraniaceae > Pelargonium > Pelargonium myrrhifolium. The sequence goes on from JAYMTK010000676.1 coordinate 14,557, forward strand.
ACAGTTTTGTTGCTAGCTACCGACATATGTCTACATGTGTCTCAAAACACACGTCAATACCTTCCCTATCTATAAATCATAGTATGTAGTTAGAAGCTGTTATACCTTCACAAATTTGATCAACAGTTGGAGATTAGGACTTGACGATAGTTGATTGATCCCGTGTTTTGTCAGTGCAGGTCCAGCTACAGCCCTAGGACAGGAAGGTTTGTACATAACATCTTAAAACTGGAGAAGATTCAGACTGCATACAACTTGAGTCATTGATTGGTGCGTAAGAGTTCACTGACAGCATAATGTAATGATGAGAATTGATACTAGAAGTGTGTTTAGGAGGAGGAAAAGCTTGTTTTGGGGAAACAAAGCAGCACAAGTGGTTTTTGTGGCCGTGGACTTGAAGTCATCTTATCACCATAAATACCATACTTTAATATTTAAAACAATATGATGATAATAATGCTAGGATTGTGGCCATGTAAGTTATATATTTTCATTTGCAATGAAACACAATTTAATAAAGGTTACTAGTTTGAGCTTGCTTATTGACTTTCTGGCATTATGTCTTTGTGAAATAGCTATCGTGAGTGATCTCCTCTTTGTTAACTTTTCTTATTCCATCTTCCAAAATATATATATGTAAAAATATTATACACCATGTATATTTAGCTGAATTGAAAGCCCCAAGAAACATCTTTGATTTACCTCAGATTGAAAAATCAGTAGCTGTGTGTGCCAACAAGTCCTAAAATTGAATCGACTTATTTGTCTAGGATAACTTCCTTACAAATTGGGAGATTTAACATATTCTATTCCTGGCATTCTGTTTAAAAGAAGATGATAAGCAACATCTGATTGATTGATTGAGTGAGTGCTGGTGGTGGTGTTCAAACCAGATGATGCTGAAGCTACAGGCACCTACCTACATAGGTCCTGTTCTGAGCGCGCTATCTAAATCAGCAATCAGATCATTCACATCCTCAATACCAACGGAGATACGAATAAGGTCTTCAGTTAGACCTCTGGCCTCACGGACTGCAGCCGGTATGCTTGCATGTGACATAAAACAGGGCATGCTTATAAGGGATTTTACACTCCCTGCATTACATAGACAATCAGATAGTGAGTGATCAAACCTCCACAATTGTAGAAATTAGTGCTAGATCTGATTCAAAAACTAAATTAGTAGAAATGCAATAAACTATCTTCCTTTTCTTACAATGTGATGCTGTGCATTGAAAGAAGTGACAGACGCATTAACCTGATTGTTTTCCAAGTAGAAGTAATTACATGTAATTAATTGCTACCAAACTCAAAACTGGAACATATTTTTAACATGTTACCACTTACCATACTAAAACAATTCTCGTAACTACAATGTCAGGGATTCGTAAATACTGATATGAAAAGAAAATAAGCTTAACTTTCTGGGAAGTGAATAACATTTGTTTCACACTTCTATTCCTAAGTAACATATCAAGGGTACATGAGACAACACACAATTTGGATATCACATGAAAAGATATTTTGTTAAAAAACCACCAGTATCGTTCCTGATTTTTTTTTTCTAACTCCCAGTGTCATATCTGACATAATACACCATAAGATAATGGTATATGCACTACAGTGCAAGGACTGCTTCACGGAAACTGATGTTGCTCTAAGAGGAAGGACAATATGAATCTGAAACTTTCCTGTTAGAACTATTGAAGTAAATGCTGAAGTATGGGTGCGAAGAATAATTACCGAAACTAACAGTTATGCTGAAGTACTTTGTAGCCTCAACAATATGCTTTGACAGTGCCACTGATCCCGTCAAAAAGCTAAGCACAGAACCTGCACCTTTTGCCTATAAGAGTCAAACAAAAGGGTATTTAGCAAAGTTTTCATGTTTTACAATGTTAATCTCAGAGATCCACATAAAGCCAATGCCTGCGAATAGTGTAGACCACGTCCAGGATGATCAGGAAGACCAGCATAGTTAACTTTCGTCACACGTGGATGGGAAGAGAGAAACTCAGCAATCTTCTGAGTGTTTTCCTGACAAACATGCAAAAGCCTCATTCTGTATCCCAACTCAGGCAGATTCTAATAGTACCCAGCAGGAATAAGATAAGAAGTCTTCATAAAGGTTTAGGGTAACTGCTCATGATGGTTTGAAAATTATTTTTTAAGAGTTACAGAGATGTTACTATAAATCTTTCGTATTCTGGTAAAAATTTATGAACCACATTTCCATTTTCCAATGCGAGATGGAGATGGATGGACATTCCTAAACTTTCATGCTTTGCCGTTTGCACTTTCAGCAACAATGTTAAAAACTCGGATGCAGCACATGCATTTTACAAGCTCACTAGGAATTTAACTCCCAGATCCACAATGAGCAGCAGCTTGCTACCGGATAATAGACTAACAATAGTTCAAGAATATGATAGAGGGGGTGCAATGGAAGACTTGCAACAAAGTAGCACATCTCTAGAAAGAACCTGGCATGTAATTTTCTTTGATTTATTGTATAAACAAATACATACACGCTGAATCCGAAACAGTTAATGCTTCCTAATATACACCAGCTGAGATTCTGCATAGCAGATGCTTAAAAAAAATACCAGCTGAGATTCATATTTTGCTGGTAACAACACACTTCAAAAATTCAGCAAGTCATTTTTTTTTCAAATAAATTATTTTTGCACAGAAAACCCAATAATCAAACATAACATATACTTGAAGAAGATAAAATGAAAGAACAAACGATACTAAAAGCAGGTTTGATGTGGCACCTGTTGCTTCTCAACACGCAAGACCATGGTTTTCACACCCCTTAGACAGATCCAGCAGTCAAATGGAGATAACCCTGAGCCTTCTGCATTCTGTAGGAAATACAAGTCTTTTGCCAATCTGGGATATATAAACAGCAGGGAGAAAATACAAAAGAGAACATTAATTTGAAATGTGAAGTCTATAGCAATTGGTGTAAATTAATAGAGCATGACGATCACATAAAATTACTCATTTAAAAGCATGTGTATCTGTAGTATGTATAATTATATTCAATATAATATAAGAAACGAGATGTAGCCTCCAAAGATCTAACACAATGGGTACATAAGCCATCTAAACCTTTTTTTTAAGGAAAAATAACATAAAGATAAATTGCTAACCACATATAGTGGCAAGATTGTTAGCAAAACAATTAATCTTAAATTATTGTTAGTATAGAACACAATGTTTTCACCGATCAAACGGCTAATCACAGGTGACCAGTATCTTAATCATGAAGGTAGACACTGAAATTTGACAACTCCAGACAGAACTGCCTTGTAAAAAGGCATATTAAATGTTTGAAAACAATACATATCTTCATGTAGACAAAAAGAACATCAATAAAATTTTCAAATTATGAAGCAATAGCTCTTTCACATCATGGATGAACAGGCATCAGGTCACCATCACAAACAGTTCACTGGAAGTTTGAAAGGGTCTATAATTTAAAGGTTAACACGTGAAAACATACTATTGCACCCTGCAACATGACACTTGTTTTTTATATGAATCCAAATGAAAATGTTAACAAAAAGTAGTGAAGAAAGGGAAGATGAGGGCAGAGTAAGAGATGCAACCTTTCTCCTTTTACAGCAAGCACACCAGCCATGACATCACTATGTCCAGATATGAACTTCGTAGCCGAGTGCATTACAATGTCTGAAAAGGTGATGAATCATATAAATGAACAACATATTAATGACAATAATGCAGTTCAATAAAAGAGGTCGCATACAGAGCATATTATTGGTACCTGCTCCAAGTTCCAATGGTTGTGACAATACCGGGGACATTATACTATTGTCAACCAACAAAAGAGCTCCATGAGCATGAGCCATTTCTGCTATTTTCTGACAAAAATAATGAGTAAAACGTTTGCTGCCATGAGGAATTAGTACCTCCTATATTGCTTGAGAGAGAGAGAGAGAGAGAGAGTTTTCTTTCAACTTTGCCCCACACCAAGATCGCGGAAGCATTCACTCACACAAAATAAAAACTCATGGTCTTAACTAAGTGATAAACAAATTCTGACTATAATGTGATTTCTGAGTAAGAAAAGTAGGTGGTGGGATTTATACTGTCTCATAGTGTCCTCTCACAAAAGAACTTGAACCTAATTTACTCTCAGTCAGTATTACTGGGGATCATTTTCTCAAGAGCAAATGTATAATGTATATATCAAAAACTATCAAGCATGTCCATTAATTGCTATAGTAATTATGACCAAAATCCCATTTGAATCAGAACCCCGATCCTGAAAAACAATATATCTTACACGAATATCAGAAATTTGTTGCCTGGGGTTAGTTGGACTTTCCAACCAGACAAGCTTTGTCCAGGGGCCTATAGCAGATGCAACCTCATTTAGATCAGTTGTATTCACTCGCCTGCACATTGTTAAGAATAATTGTCTCAGAGTTGAGTTGCAGCATATCTATATCCCTAAGAAAAGAAATAAGAGAAACTAAACTAACTTCACCACAATTCCAGTTTTTGGAACAACTTGTGATAATAACCGATCTGAACCGCCATATACATCATCGCCAGCAACAATTTCCTCACCTAAAATATAAATAAATAATTAATGCAGGCTTTACTGATGAAAACAAATAACAAAACACAAGGCTCCTTCTTCAATATCTAACAGGTACATATCTCAAAGACAGAGATACTCTATTGCACTAAAGAAATAAACTCATACCCCTTTTTAAGTTGAAAGTACCCTCGATGAAGTATGTTTTTATCCCCCTCTAAGTCGATTCAATCTTAAATGTTCAAATGTGGATAGTAATACATGGAAAAAAAAAAAGTTATAGAAGGGGACACAAAAGAGCACCGGTTCCAACAAGATGAGAGACAGCACTCAAAGCAGCCATTCCACTAGTAAAGCATAATGCTCGGTCTGCTTTGTCAAGCTTCGCCAGGAGGCTAAACAATAAAATACAGGGAAATTAAATTCAGACGATGTGCCAAGAACAACAGAGATAAATAGTTGCATTAGAAAATCTAGAGAACTACTTTACATGAAATCCGAATTCCAACAAGAAAATCACACCTTTCAAGACCATCCCTTGTAGGATTTCCACTTCTAGTGTAATCATAGGGCCCATTCTCTAGTGCTGAAGGCTACAAATTAAAGAAAATTACAGAACTGAAATGCAACTCAAAAGTAATATACCATGCCCAAACAGATAAACAATTGCATGTTTGTAAGGTTCACAACATATGCAAAATAGTGTACAAACGTCCCTGCCTATCAATTAGGCACTGGCATGCAAGAAACCAGAGCCCAGGTGGGGAGCATGTTCATGTAGTTCGATAGTCCTAAAAAGTTGATGGCTTTAAGGTCCATAGACAAAAAAGTGAGCTAATTGCTTTTATGGTCATTGTTCAATTCATCAATCAAGACAACCCAACTATTTAGCACAAAAGGAAATGTGTCCATGTAAAATATAAGTCAATTTTTTTGGACATTTGTTGAACACATCCAACATACATATAAATATATATATATATATATATATATATATA
>JAYMTK010000677.1:0-20101 GCA_036897405.1 Pelargonium myrrhifolium
TACACGTGAGGGGGACTGCCGATTTAAAATTCCTCCAATTGTGCACATGTCGAGCTCACCGATAAAAAAGAAAATGTGAGACTCGCACGTGAGGGGGAGTGTTGAAGTGGGTGACAAAGTGTCCCGCATCGAAAAAATATAAAATAAAGTGGTTACATATAATGGTGCAAGTGAAACCCTACTAACAAAATTGACATTTTAGTACTGAAAGCCCAAATCATTATGTGTAGCCCGTTGTCATATTTAACATTAGTATTAAAATAATATATCAACACTATTAAATTATAACATTGTCTAATCTCTTATTTGCCCTGAGTTCATCTATTTAAATATACTTCATTCATGATGGAGAAAAATAGAGTGGAAAATAAATGTAGACTGCACAGAACAATTTATTCCCATTTTTCTTATCAGAAAATTGCCATAAAAAGATAATGATATGCTTTATTATACTTTTTTTTTTCAAAGTTTAAAAAGTAACATGGGTGTCAATTGGACAATTACCACTAATATATATGCTTTATACTTTTCATTACAAAATTGATAATCATTTGTTTGTAATATGCAATAGGGCATATTAATAGTGTGTTTTTAATATTAAAAAGTGTGTGCTAATATGCACATTAACATCAATATTATTATTATTATTATTAAAATTAGTTTGTGTCATTACTTAGGTGTATGATTCTCTTTTGTTATACATCACTAACATTGCTCATTTGCAATTTATGTGTTATGAATTGATTGGTCAAACTTCTTTTTTTTTTTTTTTATGTTTGGAATTTAGACACAATTAAAACTCTACGTTATTTTTCACAAGTGTGTTTAGTAAAAAAAAAACTTGTATATTATGAAAAACTCATAATATATTTGATTTGATTTATTTCTTTTTACCTGATTTCAAAAATTCAGAAATAAATATATAACTAAAATTATATACACACGTGTGTTGCTCAATGGTATGTATAATAAAATTATAATATATTCGTTTTAATCTATTTTTATTTAAAGAAAATGGAAGAATTTATTCTATAATTAAGTCCAAATGAACAAGAGATAAAATTGACACCGAAAGATATCAAAAGACATCCTGTGTGACCAAAAAATCGAAAACCTGAGGTAATTCACGAGCAACTCTATCCACTGAACAACTAACACAAAAATGTCTATATTATGTTAAGAGTGCCTGGTTTCTCAGCCAAGACACAAGGAAATATGGATCCGGGCGGGCGCTTCGCGCCCACAAATTCATTGGGGCGAATATGAATGTTAATTAGAAACGTGACATCACCTCATTAACCATGATTTACATGGCCGAGATTCTTTTTTCTCTTATGCTAAATAGAATAGCAATTAAATTACCATTTCACGTTTTTAATCTTCAAAAAATAAATTTTAGACACTAGAATAGTAAAGTACCTAACCTGCTTCATTTCCCAAAACATCGGCGTTTTTGTCACCGTGCTTTGATATTTATGCCACGTATCCAAATCCAACGGTCAGTATCGCATTTCTCCAACATATTGGAACTAATCCTGACCGTCCGATCCTCCCTTAAGACCTAACCAACCGTACCCTGCCTCTTCCTCTTCGTCTTCACTCAGTCACACTCTCTGTGTCTCAGTCTCAATCTCGTGTCGCTGTCCGATTCGCCTGTTCGAATCAGATCCGAACCCGGTTCAACTCGGGCCCTCCGGTTCCGAACTCCCAATTCCTCCCTTACCTATCGGTACACATTCGCTTCTTTTCTAATTTCTCTTCTGTTGATTAGTTTCGATTCTCTGTTTGGTTTCCGAGAAAGGGTAGGAAAAGAAAGTTGACGCTTTCGACCAACACTGGTCCTATTTTGTTGACTGCCCAGATGTGAAGATTTCATTCTTTGATGTTTATTTTCGGCAATTGCGTGTATTGTTTGCTCATTTTTTTTCGGATGTGACTCGAAATATCTTTGTTTTTTAATATATTTTTTATTTTTTCAAATTTGGTGGTAGAGGAAATTTGAAAATTCAGGAAATTATTTAGGCATTTTTAAAGAAATTGCGTTAAAACATTGCAAAGAATCTCATGGAAAAAGATTTTTCATTTTTTTTTTTTTGCTTTTATGTTTATTTTGAAAAGTATCGAATCTCCTAAATAATGTAGAACACCCAGTTTTGGTGGGTCTGTTGGCATTTTTGTTTTATTATTTATTGGTATAAATATCGACACTAAATAATAAAAAATAATTGGCATAAGTTATTTAGGAATATAAATCTCTTATTGGAATTTGTTTAGGAAACAGTGCTTTAGTGTCATACATAAGACACTACTATGAGCCTATGACTATATTCTATTATTCTGATCAACGAAATTATCTTTCTTTCTTATCTTCTTTGGTTCTAGGGTGAATTTGGTTCTGAGGGTTGACAATGGCGGGCGTCAAGGATATGGAGAAAAGTATGATTTTGTCTTCTTTGTGCTGTTTAAGATTTTCAGTGCTATTTGTAAAGTTTGCATCTTTTTACCTCTCAATTCTGCTGAATTTGTGGGTTTGGGTTATTTTTGTTCAAGTATGTGATACAAATAGCTTTTGATGGCGGCGTAGTGTTGTTTCTGTCTGAAGCCGCACTTTGATTTGGTTATATTATCTTGTAGACTAAATTAAACTCCTTTGACAAGCTGAAAGAATCAGGTCTTTGATTTGGGTTGTAGATGCGTTTCAGTGCTCAAAGATGGTATAGGTTTAAAGTTTAAATTCTTACCTAGTGCATGAAGTATATGGGATTTTGAATTCAAAACGATGCTCCGGAATTGATGATATGGTATTTTGCTTATCTGCAAACCACCTGAACCATTATTTGCTTGAATAAGTCCTTGAATTTTGATAGTGGTATGTTAACTATTTTATTGCTTCAACCAATTGATTTCATGTTTTGCAGTTTCTTTTTGAGGGGTAAATGCATTATAGTGTTCAAAATATCTGGTTTTGCGGTGGTAAATTGGTTGTTTGTAAGATTTTTGACTAAAATGTTCCTGGAGTGATGTGTTAATATGATTTTTAGTGTACATCTCCATCCTAGTTTACCATGTAATTTAGGTTGTAGCTTTGCAAGTCTATTTGTTTGTTTGAAATTTGTTTTATTGTATTAACCAATTGATGCTGGCTTTGTATTTTCTTTTTATGTGGGGATGAGATACTCATCTTAATTGGATTGAATTATTTTTTTAAACGTTATTATTTCGCTGTGGATTGTGCTGTGTTGACTCTTAACCTTGTGATCCAGCTGAGACTGTGGCTGCATCAGTGAAGACAGATCCTACTATGGAATTTGCTGAGCAAGATCTGGTATGTCTTGAGTATCTTGTGGAGTTGTCATTGTATCTTGTTTTACTTTTAGAGTTTATGCTTGGTGCTTCTATGTTTCTGCTTGAGCTATGTTTTCTATCAAATTCACTTTATTATGAAACCCTTTTTTTCCAGACTTATGTAGCTTATCTGCCTTATTATTTTGTGCTTTAGTTATATGAATTGCATCTTAAATAACTGCTGCATACCTTGCTTATTGTGCACTCTAGTTATTCCTAGTATCATTTGGGAATGCTCTTTTATCATACTGGAACTGCTATCAAATCTAACATTCTCATTCTTACAACTTCTCTTTCAAAATGAATCTCCACTTTGTGATATTTGTAAAAAATTAGGGATAAGTTAGTATACTGGGCTTCCCCTCTTATACCATCATGTGCTCGTGTAACAATGTAACAAATTCAAGAGGGTCCAACTAATTTATCTGAAGGATGTTGTTGCCTTGTCGGTAACTCATGCATAACTAACTAGTCAAAAAGGAAAGTGGACACTTATTTTGGAACAAAAGGAAGTATATTTCTGTTATTCTTGTTTTCACTTGTACATATTTTATTTTGCAGGCATCTGATAAAGATAGAATATCATCCAATCCAAGTTTCTCTATTGCCTCATCAGGAGATGCAACTTCTAGTATCAAAGGCAAGAATGATAACAAGTCAGTTGGAGAGCATGGTGTTTGCTACCCACCTACTAGCTGCTACAACAATTATTACTACCCAGGTTAGATAATCAGATAGTTCTTTTTCCTAAGGTGCCTTAAAGCTAATTTATATGTGAGACGAGCCATTTTGACAAATAACTATTAGTAGTCTGGCAAATACCAGCACCCTATGTTACGTGGCTCATAAATTCATAATGAATTGCTATGTTATGATATATGGAAACATCTTGTCATATTTGAACTTGAAATGCTTTTCATTTTTCTACGTACTGTTATTCGTAGATCCAGGCTTTGCTCGAAAAAACTGTTAAATTTTGCTTAACAGTAGTAATTAGATGGGCCAGTTGGTAGTATAATAGGTAGTGATAGTGGAGCATTGATGCATGCTTATGGATATGGGGCAGTTGGTGATGTTAGTGGTGCTTGGGGTAACAGCTAAAGCATGAGTTTGATAGTTGAAGCGGTGGTGACAGAAATATGATTGCTTCTGATTTATTGTGTTAGAACTGATCTTTTCACAAATAAAAATATTACCGTGCTAAAGAATATTTCTTTAAGTTTTAACTGGGTGCCATTTTGCAGGATATGGTGGAAACTTTACACAAATGGATGGTTATTATCAAGCAGATGGTTCTTATACAGTATGTTACTCTCACCATTTACTTCATGTTGATTTCCTCCTGCATGTTGGTGTTAAATTTTTAGATATCTTCTCTTGATGAATGACTGCTTCATTTTACCACAAATTTAGCTTAACTAATTGAAATTGGTCACCTTTCTGTTTTCAATGGTAATTTCTACAGGGTATGCAATCAGATGATGGTTCACTGGTCTATTACTTGCCCGGCTATAATCCATATGGTAGTGGAACTTTTGCGGGTGTTGACGGACAATCTGTTGGTCAACAACCTTATCTTTCTTCCTCAGGATATATTCAGCACCCTGTTTCATACGGATCGGAAGCTGTGCCTTGTTACTCGTGGGATTCCACATTTCTTCGAGATGTTCAAAACGGAAACTCTGGTACTTTAGGGATAGCAAAATCAGGCGCTGGTTCTAATGCTTCTGTGAAGTCAAATGGCGTGAACTCCATGAAAACAAGCGGCAATGTTTCAAAATTCTCCAAGCCTATTCCTCATACACATCCCCTTAAACCGCTAAACAAGGTAATGCATATTTCTGCAACTTGGATGATCATAACATAGAGTGGTAGCGTTTTTACATCAAATAGAATGTTTTTTACTCTATAATAACGGTTGGACTGTTTCAGGTGCCTCATTCAGTTTCTGATTTTTCATCTGGCTTCTTGAAGGGAGTTCACCCAGCATTCCATTACCAGAAGCAAGGTTCTTTCTCACACAATGGGTCCTTAAACTACCGACAAAATGGAAGAACATGGACTGGAAATGATAGATTTAAGCAAAGGGACAGATCCAGCAGAAACATTGAGTCAAGTGAAATAACCCGTGGGCCTAGGGCAAATAATAGTAGTGCTCCTTCAGACTCGCCAGCTGTGAAAGATTTGGTGCTTCCAGTTTCTAGGGATCAATATAATCTACCTGATTTTGAAACTGAGTACGAAAATGCCAAGTTTTATGTCATAAAGTCCTTCAGCGAAGATAACGTTCACAAGTGCATTAAATATGATGTTTGGTCAAGTACTGCAAATGGTAACCGGAAGCTAGATGCCGCATTTCATGATGCAGAGGCGAGAGCAAGTGAGAAGGGCACGAAGTGCCCAGTCTTCCTCTTCTTCTCGGTGAGTTGGAAGCATTTTTTTGCAGATATAACTCCTTGTTTTCTCTTTGTTCAGTTTACCGTATGTTTTTTTGTTGTTCATTGTGGAAGAATCTCACTCTTCGTATATTAACCTATTGTTATGTATGGATACGTTGCATATAACTAGATAATTAGTTTCTGCTGGGATTTTTTTTTTCTCACCTCTGGAATTTCAGGTAAATGGAAGTGGACAATTTGTAGGGTGTGCCGAGATGACGGGCAAGGTGGATTTCAACAAAGACATGGACTTTTGGCATCTTGACAAGTGGAATGGTTTCTTCCCAGTGAAATGGCATATGATTAAAGACATTCCTAACTCTCAGTTGCGTCACATTATCCTTGAGAACAATGATAATAAGGATGTTACTTATACCAGGGACACTCAGGAGGTACCTATTTTAACTTCCACTGTATTTTTCTTCGAATAGGTAGTTTTAATACATATATGTCCATATTTTCATTTATTTTTGAGCTCGTATGATCTTTGAAAGACAATTTTCTGTTCCCTTCAATCTGTTTCATAAGTCCTAAAAAATGACCAATGTCCTTCCCTTTGATTTGCAGAATGTCGACTTTTGTTATACTATTTTCTTGTATTTCCCTTGGATTCTATATCTCATAAGTGAAGGGAATGTTGAAACTGAGGTGTCGTTTGGGTTATAATTTTTGGTCGTGAATGGGAATAAGAATGAGAATGGGAATGACTTGGATTAGTATTTTTTGTTCATGAGGAACGTTTTGGAATGAGAATCTTATTCTCATTCTTGTTCTCGTTCCGATTAGATTAGGCCAAATGCTAGCTGACTAGAAACCAATGCTGAATTTAGATGCATATCTATTTTATTTTGCAGGTTTCGTATAGCGAAAAAAATATTAAAATCTTCAAAATTAGCTCTTTCTCTCTAGGTCTTGATCAAGTCAAAAGATCGTAGCACATGTTGAATTTCACTGAAGTTTTGGTTTCCCATGCTAATATCTTTAGAAACCATATTATATGTTTACACAAGTGTGTGTGAAACTAAATTGTTATAGATCTGTTTTCATCGAAACTTAGTGAGAATATGAGAAATATGAGATTGGTGTTGTTATCACTGATTCTGTTGTTTCCATAATCTTTCGCTGCAGATTGGCCTGAAACAAGGTTTGGAGATGCTGAAAATTTTCAAGAATTATTCCTCCAAAACATCACTGTTAGACGACTTCAACTTCTACGAACTTCGGGAGAAGTCCAGTAATTCCAGAAGGAGCGCCAAGCCAGCTACTCAACAGAACGAAGTTCCCAAGTATGCTGATTTTCCTGTAAGTTCATTACACCACGCGACATAGAGATCACATTGATCAATATTTTTCTGTATAGACACTGGTTTTCGATATGGTGGTTCTGTTATTCAACTAATACTCGTGTTTTGAGCAGAAGAACATTGATGCCGCGACTCTGGTCAATCTCGCAAAAAACATTTCCCTTAATGATGCTGGTGACGAAAAGAGTGATGCTGTAACGATTCCTGTAGACAACAAAGTACCATCTGCTGCTGTTGTTGCTGCTGCAGCACCATAGGCAATTATTTTCAGCTTCAAAGAGTTATCATTCATTTGAATCTACAAAGTGTAGTTCTTTGATCAGTTTATTCTAGTTTTCTTTTTCTTTTCTTCTTTTGAAAAAAAAATTATTGGGCTAGGAACCAGCTTCTTTCTTCTTTTTTTTTTTTTTCCTTTTTTTTTATCATCAGAGTAGCAATTGTGATCTTATTTCATTTGATTTGCTGAAAGTGGAAGTTTAATCAATGGTAGAAGTTGTGTCACCTTGAAAGTTTATACTGCTATGGTTGTTATGGGATGAATCTTGGTCTACTTAATCTTGTTCTTGTAGATGAATTGTTGGTGGTCATTCTTCAAATGAACTCTACTTTTTATAAAGATATTGACCATTTATTCTTTAGAAAATGTTAATTTTGTTGGATGGAAAGCTATTTTAGGGAATATAATTGGTTGTTTATGCATGCGTGTTTTGTGTTACGCGAGTCAATATGAATATGATATGCTTAACAATGATGCTTATGTTCTATGTTACATGAGTCGATATGAATATGATATGCTTAAAATGATGCTTATATGAAAATGTGTTACTTTGATACATGAAATTCAAATGTGGGTTTTAACCATAAGTGAGTTGAACACTTGGTATCACGGTTCACTCTTAATTTTGTCATTTGTCAAGCATGTCGTGTTTGGTGCTCATAGGAATTTCAAACTCTTCCACACGATTCTCGAAGGACATGTAGAGGTCCGAGATATCATTTAGGTCCTGCGGACATAACCTAAAATATCAAAATACAAGCTTCTGATAAGTCTCATGACAGATCTCACGTCACCAACAACCAATCACATTTTGCAACGGTTTTAGTCTTGAGTCAAAAGATCTTTATTTATTGTCAACGACTTTCTTTACCCTTTAAGATGCGTATTACTTTCTCTAAAAATGATTATTAAACTGAGTGGTCCAAATTGGTGAATTTATTTAATATGTTGTGATTTTATATTTTCCAAAATCAGTTCAATTGATTTACCAAAGTCAACATCTAAAATATCACAATTAAATCATTTTTAAGAAAAATATAGGGTTAAATGATTTTAGAGCTCACAAACTTTTTGAATTTCGGAGTTAGTCATTTGTTAGGGTTTTCACTTTGTCTGATTTCTGTACTTTCTAATTTTTTTAGTTTAGTTCAAGTTACCTGTTATAACAGGTTGCTTACCTACACGTCAGCAATGGAGTGTTGTGGATTTGAACCTTAATCTCTGAACCTTCTATTATTTTGAATTTACTCCAACTCATAACTGTGAAGTTGTCTATTATTTTCACACTCATTTCACATTCTCTTCTCGTTGGAGTTTTCTGAATTTCTTTATTCATTCTTTGTCCAAGACTCCCGCGATCCCGCGAATTGCCAACAAACCACGTGGAAGAGGCATGGACAATTTCGATGACTCGGAGAAGAGCGAAGTGATTTTGATCCTACCGAAAACAGAGCCACCAAAAGGTCCGAAACGGCTTCAATTCGAAACGAGAAGCTTTTTCATTCAGCTCTGGCTCCGAACCTTCTCAAGACTGTTACAACTTGAGGAACAATTGTTTTCTCAAAGATAGAGACTAACTTTTCGGAGATGTGTGTCGCTAGAGTATTGGACGGAGAAGTGATGGACAAATCTTAAAAGCTCCAACAAGAAAAGAAGGCGATGCGAGTGTCAAAATGATGGACAGTTTCACGGTGGTGAGTTGGAGTAAATTAAAAAAATAAATCAATGACTGAGTTTCAGATACACACAACATCATTGCTGACGTGGACCGACTCCAAAATCCAAAAAAGTCGATAGGGTCTAAAACCATTTAACCCAAACAATAATTCTTTTTCCTGGTTAGAACAACAAAAAACCTGCAACCAAACAGCACCTCCAGGATCCTTAAACCCTGCCTGCCAAGCCAACCCTCCGACCTCCCACACTAAATATTTGATTGGAAGGCGAGAAAGTGAGTGAGAAAACTCATCAATGTCAGATAATTCCAAACACTCACTAGAAATCACTTCTGAATCCTCCCAAAGGCCTTCGAAGATTACCAAAATTGAAGGTTTCAACGAAGAAGAAGCAACAGAACAACAAGAGCACCAATCGAGCTTCGAAGCCCAACCAATGAGCCAAAACCACGGACTTCAACGCTACTTGGTCGCTGTTGAGTACATAGGAACCCGTTTCTTTGGGTCCCAGCAGCAGCCCAATTGCAGAACAGTTGTTGGAGCGCTTCAGGTAATGTCTAATTTCCTGTTTGGCTGATGAGAAAATTTTAATTTCGTGACAAAGATTCGAACTTTAAATGGCATCTTCTCTGAATGCTGAATTTAATTATCTGGGTCGAGTGCATTTTCATCAGGTGGTATGTTGTTATGGAGTCATTGAATATGCTCATTTTTGTGTTAATATTGGGTATTTTATGCATTTGTAGGAGGCTTTTGACAAATTTATTGGCCAGCCTGTCTCAATCTTTTGCTCGAGTCGGACTGTAAGACAATGTGCTGCTGTTATTTTCTTTTTCATGGGCTTCTTTCGTTTTTAGCCTCAAGCATGTGAAATTGATCTTTCTTATGTCCTCTTTTCTTTTAATTTGAATCACTTATTTCACTTGAATCATGACACCGATCTTGTTTAGCTTCTTATGATTGTATTTGTAGGATGCAGGAGTGCATGCCCTATCAAATGTTTGTCATGTAGACGTTGAACGCTTCAGCAAAAGAAAGCCCGGTGAAGTGGTACATTCCCTATAACACTAATTTTAGTTTAGTCTCGTTTTATTCGAGTATCTTTTGCACTAGGTAGTGATAGCATGTTTTGATGGATCCCAATGTGCGTGATACAGTTTACATTTTAATCCATGGAAGGAACTTCACAAGTTCACGTGTAATGTGAGTTCTATTGTATTGAAAGAAAAAGATAAACTTTTAGAGTTTGTCCTGCTAAGGATGCCCCACTTTAGTGGAGGATAGTTCAAACTAGTTGCTCTCTTCAAATTTCTATTTTGAAATTTGACTTTAAATGTCAGAACTATAGATGATTTCTCATTTCAATTTATAACCTATATTGTGTAGCGTACTATTGTTACATTTTAGTGACGTATATATGATTCCTTTGGAAATGCAGTTACCCCCTCATGAACCTGCAGTGGTTAGAAAAGCTGTGAATCATTTCTTACAGGTATGTTCTACTGAATTAACTAGTTTCTGATAAAGAAATTAGGGCTATAGGCGTTCATTTCTTTCTTACATTTCCTGGTGGATGCTAGACTTTGTCCATTGCTACTCTTATTGTAGATGATCAAAGAGCTACGGGTAATGTTGGTTTGTCGATTGCCTGTTGTTCTTTGCTAGTAATGTTCTGTTGTTCTACGTTCCCTCTGCGCAAATTGATGCTCTGTTAGACTCAGTTGAGTAGTATTGGATTGGATCATGGGTGTGAATGAATGGCGTTGGTGGACTTCAATTTATATTAGTAGTGCTTGCGGTGTCTCTTCTCAAAGCAATATATTAACGGCTTACCATGCTAGTAACACATAAAACATCCTTTTTAACAGCTGAACTTTGAACTATCTAAGTAGCAATATTAAATTTGAATGGAAAGGAGACTAAATGAATTTAAATCTTCATTAGTTGACAGTATCACTTGCAATCCCAACACACTCACACACACACGCGCGCATTTAGATGGTTTGGTGTGGAGGCAACTATTAACTTGGATCATATTTAGTTCTAGAATTTTAAGGTGAATAGTCTTTGGGTTGAATGAGAGAAATATTAGTAGTGGGGGTTCTCAACAGACAACACTTCCTTTTTGCATGAGTCCTTTTTATCTCAGTCAGCCATAAAAGGTAAATGTGTTTAATTATGATTTAATTTCATTTTTGTTCCATCAAAATGTGTAGCTATTGGTGTGATCTTGACATATTTTTCATTTTGGTTCATGGCAGAAGGATGGTGATGTAATGGTGACTGATGTTCGATGTGTTCCATCTGATTTTCACGCTAGATATAAGGCTCTAGAGCGTACGTAAGTATTTAAGTATTTGAACTTTGGTAGGGGAACATTACAACTGCATTACAATAGTACACGTGAAATTTTTGAACCACTATCCTTTCTAGGTCATAATATGAATTTGCAGACGTAAGACTAGGTTTTGTTAACTTCCATTTGACACAGTGTAGAGTTATCTAATATCTACCCAAAAGAAAGTTCGGTTATGCAGGGAGTTGGGCTCTTTATCCGGTTTTTGAGTTATGATGATCCGATTTCGTTTAAGATTTCAAATTTACTAATGGAGAACTTTGCTTTAGATTTTTAGATTTTACGGTTTACTGATTTCTGCTCTCCTTAAATCTTAAATTAGGTACTTCTACCGTGTACTATCTGGGCCAGAGTCTTTGTCAACCTTTGAGAAGGAACGAGCATGGCATGTGCCTGAAAAGCTAGATCTTCAAGCCATGCAGGTTGTTGATAGCGAACAATATTCAATAGCCAAATTTGTCTACTTTAGATCTGTTATTTTAATTAAAATACAATTTTATTTGTATTGATCCAGGCGGCATGCAAAGTTCTTGTCGGACAACATGATTTTAGTTCCTTCAGGGCATCTGGTTGCCAGGTTTTTTCCTCTTCTTGACTGTCTATCCATATTTTACTTTGTTGTCAAGTTAATTAATTCTCTTTTGTTTAAACGTTCTGTGATTTTTTTTTTTTTTTAATTATTTAAGATGCAAAACAATTACTTACCATCCTCCAGGCAAACTCACCAATCAGAACTTTAGAAGAACTCAATGTTACCGAGGTCTCCCCAACTCCATATTTTCCATCAGCAACAGAGAGGGGACAAAACAAGTTCTCTGATACTGACACGCCTCTTAGTTCTTCAACTTCAACTGATGATCAAGTACACGGCTCAAATGGTGGATTTGCTAGTGATATTGGATTTGGCATAAGGGAAAGACACCGTTGTTATGTGGTGACAGCACGTGCACGCTCATTTCTATACCATCAGGTTTAGTCTCACGACTTTCTCCATATCTGATTTTCTTTGTCCTGTTGTTTACGCTCATTGTCTGTGAAGTCATTATAACTTTGCTATGATATTTGGATCAAATATACCTTTGGCAAAGCTTTTGTCCATTGAAGTACTTCAGTTCCTTGTGGCTTTTGTCGGTTTTTGTTTTCTTTTTCCATAGTTTATTATCAACACATTTGGTTGGTTTGTTTCTAAATAATAATGTTGGGCTCTATATACTCGTGGGTTTAGTTGCCATTGTTCTTTATACTATTATGTGAATACATTTCTCAGGTTAGATTGCTCGTTGGAGTTCTGAAAGCTGTAGGCACTGGACATTTAACTACTTCAGATGGTATAGTTACCGTTTCTATAGTTCAGATCATTCATATATATTTTCATATAGAAACATTATTAATCGTGCTTTTGACTAATTCCTCGTGTTGTTTATGTTCAAATAATCATCCAGTGGAACGGATCTTGAATGCAAAGACTGTGACTGCTGCTAGTCCAATGGCTCCCGCTTGTGGTCTTTACCTTGGACATGTAAAATATGATCTACCATGATTAGAGGTGGCCTTATCTTAAATTTTGTTAAAGTGTACTTGTAGACAATTTTTTTATTTATGTATCCATTTGAAATAGTAATCTTGTTTTGATAAGAGTTCAAGAATCAAGCTCTTGTACTAGAGGAGGATGATTCTTGGGATTTTGTTATATGTAATTTCTAGGGAAAAAGGGGGCAAAACTTGGAACTACTTTTGGTTGAAATTCAAGTTCGTGCGTCTCTTCATTAACATTAGACGCGAATGACTTATCTTTGACCGGTATTAAGTATATAACCTATTTGACACTATAGTTGAAAATTTGTGGGTAAAATGGTGTTCAACAATGTTTCACTATTTAATTGAATGTCTTTGAATTCTCTTTTTCCATTAGATTGATATTTGGAGCACCTTTATAATTCAAGTTCAAAGATTATTTTTTTCAAGTAAAACATGTCCATGTGATTCTTTCTAGTTAACTATTATACTAAATGGCCAAATTTTATATACATACTTCAATGAACATTTATATAGGCAATCAAACTTTTGGCTGCACTTCTTTTAGAGGATATAATCCGAATTTCGGGTCAAATTTGTTCGGGTTTGGAATGGTAGAGATCAATTCAAATCCAGTTCAAATTGGATCAGATTTTGAATTTTAACGAATTTGACTATCTTTCGTACTGGACCAAATCCAAGCCAAAAGGAGTTTGGACTTCGTACAATATCTCGAATTTTAGTGTAAAAAGTGGATTAGCCTAGATTTCGGATGCACACGGATCAGACCCAAATTGGCTCATAAATATTTCTAGATCCTTTAATAAATGAATACTAGAATACAAGCAAAGTTCAAGATTCTTGCTAAAACTACATTTACTCATTCTGTTCTACAAAGTGCAGCTTTACAATAAGAAATTGTAAAAATATCCCACTGTGACCCTTATTAGGCACAAAATAACAACTGTAAAGAAAAGGGTCTCATAATTTACATTCTTGAATGTGTTGGTGTCATTGGTATTGCATCTCCAGATTATCCATCAATGATTTGGCAGCGATCGCTCAACTACGTGCTCCATCAAGCTCGGGTGTTGGCCCTACGAAGTAAGGTTCTCGCTTGATTTAGTCCTTCAAGAAGTCATCGTCTACCGAAGCTCCATTTTCTCTAAAATCATCCGCACCATTCCCAAAACTAATGGAATTTTGCTTTTGAATTTATCCTGAATTTGTTTAAAACAACACAATAAGTAAAAAAAATTGAAAAGTTGTGATAGTGTTTCAAGGAAATGTATATATATTAAGAGAAAACATCTTACCAATAGCTACTTCATGAGTTTTTTAATGGCTGCATGAATAGGACTGGTACGAGCAGAACTTTGATGTTGAACCAGTGAGTGAGGCCCGCTCCAGACAGACTTGCGATTTTCGGGGAATAGGACTCCACATAAATTCAAAAGCATGGGATTTTCATGATGAAACTTCTCATATATTTTAGCTTTTTGATGCCGCAGCTGAGATTCCTGTAACCAAGCCAAAGTCAGTAACATTCTCAAAATAACTACAACCTACAGAAAATAGAAAATGTGAATCACTAATTGACTTCACAAAAATGTTCTAAATTGATTGATATAATGTCTCAATGGTCCCAAGTTGGCGGAAGAAAGGTCCAGAACCAATGGAAACTTATATATTTAAAGGGAACCAATGTAAACAAGCTTGCATTCTTTACAAGTAGGCATCCCATTATTTTGTCCAATATGAAAGCAACAGACCTTCCATTCTAGAAATAATATATCCAAAAGAGCCAATTATATGGTTTTGGTGCATACATAATTAGAATAGCAGAAGAGAATACAAGAAGAAGACTATTGACAGAGATCCAATATAGAATTAGCTGTGTTCATCAGTTCGTTATTTTTAGACTGCATTTGCAATTAGAGAGGATGTGGACAGTCGAAGGTAACGAAAGCAGTACAATCTAGGTTGATTAGCAAGAAGTTTGTCACTTTAAAGTTTCAACATTGGGCTACACACGATGGCTTGTACTTCCACTACGAAAAAGTCAATCTTGGTAATAGGATTTGAATTGCATCATTATATGTAGCATTTTCACTTTATATTTTACCAATGTGGGACACTTTCATCACCCACTTTAACACTCCCTCCCACGTGTGAGTTCCACATTTTTCTTTTATCAGCGAGCTCGACACATGCACAATCAAGGACCTTTTTAAATCGGCACTCCCCCACATGTAGGTATTTTCCTTCTACACGTAGGTCACTGCAGCCACGTACTTCTACAAGTGGACCACAAGGGGAGGCAACATAATCGGACCTAGGCCTGAATCGAAACCAGCTCTGATACCATGTTAAGGTTCAATATTGGGCTATACAGTGTCTTGGGTGGGGTTTCCACTACTAAAAGGTCAACCTTGTTAGTAAGATTTCGCTTACACCATTATATATACCATTTTTACTTTATATTTTGCTCGTATGGGGTTTTTATCACCCACTTGAACCGTCACTTTATCCAAGTTAAAAGATGCAGTTGATGCAGAAACAAATGGACTGAAATACCTTTTGTTGGCGTTGTTGGTCTGCGGCAGTTTCTTCCTCATGTTGCAATAACGTCGTTTCTTTCGGAGTATCATTTCGAGCTCCATCTAGATTCTCAGATATTTTCGTTTCAGACTGTCTTTGAGCCTCCTCCGCAGATCTATCTCCAACCTGTGATTGCTCGGGAGTTCCTCCCTCAACATTCCTTTGAATCTTCATCTCTTCCTCCAGCTCCTGCTCCTCCATCCGGCCATGTTGCTGCTCAGTATCCTCCAATTTAACTTCATCTCCTTTTTCTTCCAAATCAGCATCTTCATCAGTATCCATATTCGATGATGAATCCTCACCACCAGGGCTTTCTACAAATGAAGTGTCCTTGAAGAAAAAGACATAAAATTAAATTATAAAGATAAAGAATCTAGTTTGTTCAATGCAACAACTGAGTGACTAATATAACAACCAAAACAGTAAAAAGCATTTTGTTTGCTCTCTCTTGTTCAGTGTATATAACATAGCAGTTGAGAGTCCTGTTGTGTTGTAGCTTTTATAGAGTTCTCTACAAGGCTTTTGAAAGCAAACTGAGCAAGAGAATTAAATTAATATTTTCCTATGACAATTCCAAGGATAAACTGCACAAATTTCAGAATTCCACAAATTTTCTGTACATGTGATCCAGTAATGTATTACAATTATATAATCAATAAAATTAGGTAGCAAGAACCCAATGTACCTCTTGCTTGAAGTCTTGAGAAAGATTACCATCACCAACTCCAGCCTGACCTCTAGCAATTCTTTCACTCTCCTCACGCTCTCTCCGTCGGCGCTTCAGAACACATATAGCACATAAACAATCATTTTTATGGCGTCTTCCTCTGCAAAAGAGAACAGCAGAAATAAGAAACATCTGGGATTGTTTCAGTCAGAGAACAGAACAGTAAGAGTTGTCCAGACTCCAGATAGATGCTCCAATGAAAAGTGTCATTTTGAAGAAAAGAGATCTATACATTATTTTGAATCATCACAATCTTCCACAAAATGAGTATATGAACAAAGTAACTGATAATCTACTATTACATGGCTTGGAACAGAAAATTCCTTATACTTAATCTACACATGGTAAAATCAAAGCGCAACGCCTACAGGATGTACTTGATTGCATTTCAAGAAGCACAATGATAAACAAGTGAAAAACTATAATGTGCTTTGCATTTGCATGTGGAATAAAATCTTTGACAAACTTGGTCACATCATAGCAATGTGATTATTTGCCAATGTAGCTCTAATTAAGTTGAACAGTATGAACCTGTTATGCAATAATAAACAACAAAAACCAAGCCACTTCCCAAACAATATTGAAGCAGGCTGCATGAAAATCATTTAGCAAAACTCCTTTGGAACTCTGTTATGTAATAATAGACATGCACTAATGTCAGACCATCGGTAATTTACATTTACTAACTGCAAAGGATTATTTTTCACTATTAGGACAATACACACAAACACACACACAAGGGAACACTAACATAGTAACATATCCAACAATTAGTGCACAAACTGAAAAAGCTTGTAATGTGGGTCATACTGGTTTATACATTTTCCTTGCAGGAAGCTTTGACACAACCACCAAAACGCAATGGAGAATACAGTTTCAAAATTAACTGTATCACTGGAACATATAGTAGCCACAGATTTTTTTTGTAATTTGAATTATAGAGGTAACCGAAATTAACATTTGCTGGTATTAAGATTGAAATGATTTTATAGTAGCCAATCATGAAGACAACCTAAAAAGGGTGAACTGAAGAAACATACCCATGACGCTTTTTTGTCTTTTGTTTCGATTGACCACTTTTAACATGGACTTTTCCCTGACTGGACACCGCAACATCCTCGGCTTGAGTGCTTTCAACCCCTAACATGAAAAATTATAGATAACCTAAGTCAAAACAACTAAAACTGAACAACCCAAAATTATGCAGCACTCACCATTACTGCCCCTTGGTTGATCACTGTATAGTCCAGCTCCTGTCCAATATTTCATAAAATTCTTCTTCACTCGCCTCATAAGGTCTAATATATAGTCACCCTTGTTGTTATACTTGTAACAGTTCTCCCATATGTACTGCACATCTTTGAATACATCCTCCGAATTCATATACTTCAAACCACTTTCAAGATTACTGCATATAGTTCCAAAGTCCATTGGTGTATCTATAACATCAAAATAATCCTGCCAGAGAGAAAGATCAAAAGCAGTAAGTAAAAGCAGATAAGTTACATTATTAAGGAATGAAACCCTAACCCTCAATATCCTCTGAAAAATATTACAGAGCTGAAAACATACATGAAACCACGCATAGCAAACTTCCGTGGCATAATTTCAAGATTGTGTGTGAAATGACGTACACCCCATAAGAATAACGATTATCACCAAGTAACTCAGTCTTGAATTCCAGTCCACATATTTAGGTAACCAATCAACAATAAGCCAATACTAAGATGCCAAGATACACACACACATATAAAATTAATATTTTTCACATAGGAAGATAAATGTAACATTAACCTGCAACTGCCACCCCTTGGAATAAACATTGTGCAAGTAGAAATCCGACTTACGGGTATTCCCAGAGCGACAGGATTCACAGGGACATTGAATGGCTCAGCTGCATCCATTTTCATAACCTTCTTAATCACCTGTAAATGAGGTCAATCGAGGCAACAATAAGTACATATTCAGTAAGTATGTTTCAGACACAAACCACATGATAAGATTTTCAAATTTTGCATAGTAACATAAAGTTCCGATTTTTTTTTTTATCAACATACCGACAGAGAAGCATCCAATTCTTCCTTGCTATACTGAGGTTCCTGATGGGGTACCCTTGATTCTTTTTGCTGTCTAACCTCCTTCTGCACTGCTCCGGCATTACTTGTCTGGTTAATACTTGAAGAACCTAAACTTTTCGATGACTTAATCCTTATGCTCCCAGCTTTCTTTGACAGACTCTCAGAGCTACCAATTTTCATTTCACGCAATGAGTTGGCACTATCTTCCATCTTATCAGTAACTGCATTCTGTTTCTCTAAGCCCAGCTGCTGGCTACTCTTATCAGTGTCACTATGTGTGGGTGCATCTGAAGAATTGACTTGAGAGTCCAACAGTTTTGAAGTCTTCAGCTTTACTTTGACTCGCCCAACTGTTTTTCCCACTGCCTTATCAATTGATCCATCAGGATTAATGTTAGCCAAATTGTGTGGCTGATCAGTCCCTGTTGAAGAAGGCGTATCAACGTCCATTTGAGAGTTGCATTCATCATTCCCAAACTCATCCGCACCCGAATTGTCGTCAGTATTTATACTGATAGCTTTTGGGGGCGCTTCATTTACAGTAGCCACAGGGGTGCGTTTTTGTTTCCCTTTCTTGTGGCCACGCTTGCGCTTCATGTCCTAACCACTACCAATCTCCAAAAACAGGCGTTTTCCTACCACAGAAGCTTCCTGTAGCAGCAGCTGAAGATTGATAACTTCAGATTGTTGCCCTTCTGACCTCAATTACCACCTTATGTTTTTAGCCTATAGCTCCTGACAATAACATGTGTATTCTTATAAACTATGAGCAACCAAATTCATGTAAATTAACTACAGATGTGAACAAGAGTAATGTTTTTTGAATGAGCATCTATCTAGGGCTTGTATGTACAAAACTGGGCATCCACATAACATAACAAAACAATGAAAATAGGTAATCTTTTGAAGCATTTTTTATCCTTTTTACAAGAGAATTCATGATTACAAATCCAATGCTCCACCAGTAGCTCACAGAATCATGAATTGCCCTAGATTTCAATCTCCAAAACAAAACACCCATGATTCTCAGACCAAACAAACAAAAAGAACTCATCTTTATCACAAAAATAGGCAAAAACTCTGAATTAAACTCCAAAATTCCTCAACAAATCAGTCCAACAACAGAGAGTATCCAAAACCCCCTAAACTTCTGAATTGCCCACATTCCAAAATCCACTCTTTTCATCATCAAATTCCTCGCGGAAACAAACAGAAAAAACCCTAGAACCCAAAAAGACAGAATGCTCCAAACTCCACCAAAACTCAAATTGACAGAGAAATTTGAATTAACGATCGCTAATGTGGTGGAAACAGTGATGGGTTCGTGAGGAAACGACCAAAACAGTGGATTGAGACGGCAAATAAACGACCGAATCGGTCCAATAAAATTGAAAAAAAAAAATAAAGATGTAAAATTTTATTAAAGCTTGCGAAAAATAAAATAAAATAAAGAAAAACAAAAAATTAGAAGCTACCTCGGAGAGAAATCTGAGCGGGAACCTCTTTTTCTCACAGTGCGTGTGTGTGTTTAAGCCTAATGGGCTAAAATCGAGAGCTACCTATATTAAAACCTATCGAATTATATTTTACTTGATAATTAGACCGAACCAAACGACGCCGTTGGGTTCTACTTTATTAACCAAAAAAATTAAGAAGCTTTTTATTTTATTGGAACTGGGCCCGAACTGGAATATAACTTGGAATTGAGTGGGCCTGTCTTAAAAGGGCCTTTATATTTTGGGGACAATTTGTTTTCTTCAAAAATATATATATATATATATGGG
>JAYMTK010000678.1:0-20098 GCA_036897405.1 Pelargonium myrrhifolium
AAAAGTAGAAAGTGACACTTATTTTGAAACAAAAATTAGACTCTAAAACGACACTTATTTTGAAACGGAGGTAGTAATAGATATTTCAACTTTGTTCTCTTTATGAATCATCATTTGTGTTTATTTGCCTTGAACTTACATGGTTGTTGTAGAATAAATAGATCAGAACCCAGTACTGCACCTTGAGATGTATATGGCGGAGATGCCAACCAACCTATATAAATGACGTCCCACACTATCACCCTGTAGAAATTCATTGTTCCTTCAAATTTTAGTTTGTCGTTCTGAATACCCAAAAGAAGTGTGGTGCTGCATTTCATCAAAATTTGAAGTTAATAGATGCCATATAATTCTTGCTTTTTGTTTCACTCTCTTGGAAACTACTGCCTTCTGGATTGATTTGTCGATCAATTTGTCGCGCAGGAAAATGGGAGGACAGACTTCGAGATAGGAGATGAATTGCAAGTAGAGTGCTCAAGTTTTACAAGCAAGGGGATTCCAGTCGTGTCTTTGGTGGATGATGAAATAAAATGCCTTCCCTAAAGCCATTCCTTTTGCGGATTAGGAGATAGAGGCCACAACTTTGCTGTGGATAACACAACCGATGTAGCTAATTTCAGGAAAGCTAGCATCTTCCATGGACAGTTTCAATGCAATGTTCTGAATTTGTGCCGGTGGATGCTACTAGATTTTCAAATTATCCAGCCATGAAGCCGTGTGCTGGCCTAGGCTTTTTTCCATGTACATTCATTGAACTTTTGGTCAAGTGTAAAAACTGGTTATGATGGAAAAGTGAATAACAAGTTTGAACTTGATGCTATTGCCAAAAAGGTTGTCTAATATTGAGGTTTGGATTTAAGCTCTTGCAAGGTAGTAATTTTGCACTATCCCTTTTGTTTTAGCTGCTATATATTTACCATTTTCAAGTGAAAAAAGAAAGCTCCAAAATAGAACATACACGGTACCAACACTTATCAGATCAAGTAGTTAATAGTTTCTTGGTTTCTCTCAGGTTCGAGTCTCATCATCAGACCAAGTACTTAATTCTTCTTGGTTCTCTTTATGAGTCTCATATTCGAGTTCCATCTAAAGTGTTTGTATGGTTGAGAAATAAATAAATAAAGAACATACACAATCACATCAGTACCTTACAGTGATGCCAAAGAAGAAGAGAAATTTACAAAAAAGAACAAAAAGTAAAGCATGGGGGTGATGCCAAGCCAACCCAGGAGGAGGAGCAGGTACTGTGATGGTGACTGAATGGGAGAGTAAAAGTCTTAAGAGATGCTATGCAACCTTCATTTCCACAACAAGTTTTATACTTTTATATATATATCAATCATATATGTGCAGAGTGGTTGAGACTTGAGGCTCCAATTATTTGGGCTTTTTATTTTAACCCTTTCATGTCAATAAATATGCATTGTTTGTAGTTACCAATTGAAAAACACTATGATATTAAGATCCATCAACAATTAATTAATTAATTAGTATTAAAAAATACAAAAGTTTGGACAATTAATAATGAATAAAATGGTTTATTTGACCTCTTTGAAATAAAGAAGAAGAAGGTCTTGGGGAGGGCAGGCGGCTGGAGACTTGTTCCCCAGTGGCAGGTAATCTTTCTCCCATGATTAATTTTATAATCAACCATATAAATTTGATTCCAAGTCTTTTCAGATATTTTTCTTTAAAAAGTGCTTCTTTTTTTATTTTTATTTTATTTTATTTTTGCTTTCGTTAGTTACTTATACTCACTATTCAAAAGAATGGTAAACAAGAGTGATAATGTGTTTGGAAAAATTGCACTCATCGTTTTTATAGTATGTATAAGCCAAAATGTTCTATCCTTTTGCGTGTCAGGAGGTTTTTAAATACTCATTCCGTTTCAAAATTAATGTTTTTGTTTTTGTTTTGAGAAAAATTAAAAATAAGTTAATTAACGTGATATATTTATCTTTGTATCCTTATGATCATGCGTTATGAGAATCTAACTAATTAGTTATAAGAATAGTTTTGATAATTCATGCATAACTTGCTAAAGTAGAAAAGAGCACTCATTGTGAGACGGAAAAAGTAATTTGAAAATTTGGAAATACCCAACATTTGGAGGGAGGGAAAGCCTCACAATTGAACTCCACTGAAGGGGCTGATAAAGACAAACCAAAATCTGCAAATTAGTTAGCAACCCGATTAGTTTTTCACAGCACATGAAAAATCGGATCTTGATCTAAGATAAGTCAGATTCCATGGAAAGAAGGACGTTCCCTTAATTAATTCAACAACCATCTGGAGTCTCCATGAACATAATTCAACGAGAGATCCCGAAAAACACAAAACTGAATCCCCTGAAGAAGAGTCTGCAACTCAGCATATATAATTATTGGAGCCGCTGCCCAAGGGAACATTGATGGCCAAAATCACATTCCCTGAATCATTTCGAACTAACCCACCAGAAGGAGCTTGAGTTGGGACACCCTCACCTGCTATGCTCAAATTCTAAGCACACCATAACTCTCATAAGTCTCAAGAACCCGCCACAATTTGCAAGAATCCCTGCTCCTCACGTTGAACCATAAACAATAGGTGACGTTTTTCAAGACTACACATGGACAAGAACGGATCTAAGAAGAAGGGTATAAAGGCAGTTGCTCCCACTGAATTTTTATTGTTGAAAATTTACCATGTATTTTTTATTGTTTTTCATTAGTATACCAACAAGTTTTTTAAATTTTGCTCATACTGAAATATATATTTTTTCAATATGTCTTATTAATTTAAAACATTTTTTCATAACCCTATACTTTTGACCAAATTGAATAAATATTCTGAATTTGTCTTTGCACATGGAGGTACAGCCCAGTCCAAAAGCCGATCTTAAGCCACAACCTATGAGCTATCTCTCCCTCGAACGAAACAAAACATTCATGTTTTACACTAATATACGAATTTATATATGTGACAAATCATCTGTATCTTAGTTTTTATTTTCAAACATGCCATAATATATGTTTGTAAATTATATATTTAGAATAATATTGGACTTTTACAGGAATCAAATATGGATTATGACATGTCCCAATTAATATGTGAAAGGTAAGAGGTGGGTCAAATTTTGTGTACCTGAGTTGGGATTGAATCCAAACAGGAAAACAAAAAGAATGCACGTGGAGACCATAGAGTTTTAGACATTAAATTAAGGTCACTAATGTGAGAGAGACAACCCAGCTACCCATATTATATTTTTTAAGCTCAAGAGTGCTATGTTAAAAATTTACCATGTGATGCCCTAAATTTCAATAATATTAATTAATTAAACACTAATTATTTATTATTTATTTTGAAAATAGGAGAGTGATTTTTTTTTATTTGAATATTATTTTTCTCTTGTTAGATCAAGCCCAATTAAAGAAAAACATGTATTAGAAAATATTTGGTTACATCCATCTAATATTCATATGTGTAAAACTTTTTTTAGTGGCACAGTAGGTAGGATTAGATTTGGTTTATTATAATGAGTAAATTAGATTTAAGTGACAACACTTGTACTATAATTTTTTCTTGGTCTTTGGGGAGATGTTTTTAGGTTCACGAGTTCAAGATTTATGCTATAGTTCAAAGTCTACCATTTGTTTAATTAATTTAGTGTTTATACCATTCAAGTCAATATCAAAATATTCATTTAAAAAACAAAAACAAAACAATACCCATTTTACGGATGTGTATATTTGATAAGTGGTCCAAATTAATAATAAATTAAATCGGCAACTCAACCCCTACCCAATATAATAAAATTGACATTACCCTTCAACAGTTTTTTGTGTCTTAATCGGAAAAAAAATAAAATCATTCTTAGTGGCAATCTTTATTTAAAAGGACAAATTACAAAAATTCATTATAGCATCATGTCCCCTAAAATATTAGAGTCCATTTAGTTATCGAAAATAAAAATCATGTGCTCTAAAATATAAGGGTTCATATAGTTTTAAAAAATAACTTTTTTTTTTGGAGAATTTAGAAAAATCAATTTAGTTCAAACTATTTTTTATTTCGAGTTTAAAATAGAACGAGCATAAAAAAATAACTAATTTTTAATTAGTAAATTAAAATTGTAAAAATGAGTACTGAAAAATTATTTTATATATATATATATATTTGAAAAATTAAAAAAAAAAATTGGTCGGGTCAAACCCTTCACCTTCCTTTGGTGGCTTCTCAAAAAAAAATTAAAAAAAAAAAAAAAAAAAAACAATTTTTTTTTAATTTTTTGATACGTCTAAAAAAAATCAAGGCATGTTCGGTTGAGCGGTTGAAACGTTTCGGACTCCAATCAAGGTCTTATGTTTGAGTCTCTTCGTTGACGGTATTAGATAAGATTTGGAGTTAAAGAAAAGAGTTAACTCTTATCGTATAATTCAACTTATATAAAATATAAAAGAATCTACAAAATACTTCATAATTAAACAGAGCCTTACATTTTTGTATTATATTTTAATTAATTCGTTATCTTATATATTACTATATTTTAAGAAATAGAAAGTGAACTATTGTTGATTCAAATACCATACATGAATTGATGAGTATATAAGCATATACCCATTGGCCATTACCTATTACCTAATAACATAAGATTTTTTGATAGGAAAACAATAATATAAGTTAGTTCAAAGAAACCACACTTTTTCCATGAGTCATTAAAATGCAAATATGAACATATTCAAACATACACAAATGAAATGGCAACTA
The DNA here is from genome assembly GCA_036897405.1 of Pelargonium myrrhifolium. Taxonomy (NCBI): domain Eukaryota; kingdom Viridiplantae; phylum Streptophyta; class Magnoliopsida; order Geraniales; family Geraniaceae; genus Pelargonium; species Pelargonium myrrhifolium. The sequence continues at coordinate 4,747 of JAYMTK010000678.1, forward strand.
TCATTTCCAATTGGTCGTCGTTGCTTTACTGCCAATACCTCCACTAATTATGCTTCAATAAAACACATAAATACACCAACCACTTGAATATCCAAGCTCCAAGCACACAACTTTCCGTTTTCAGACCACCCACAAAATCAAATTCCATGCGTTTCCCAGCTCCCAAACACCAATTCCTCAAATGGGTCTCCTTCTTCATCATCATCATCATCACCATCTTCTCTGCGCCTGTAGCTCTCTCCGATCCCAGGACCGAAGAGGCTGAGCTCTACTGCGGCACCTCCCCGTCCTCCTCAGGCTCCGGCTTCGTCCCCATTTTCGTCAAAGAAATGGAAAATCTCTCCAACCTCGTCTCCCAGCAAAAATGGGGAACCTCCCAAATCAACACCACCTACGGCCTCGCTCAGTGCCACGACGACTTGTCGCCGACGGACTGCCAGCTCTGCTTCGCCGCCTGCCACACCAAGATCCCCCGCTGCCTCCCCGCCGCCGCCGCCCACATCTTCCTCGACGGCTGCTTCCTCCGCTACGACAGCTACAGCTTCTACTCCGAGGCCCTCAATCCCGACGTCGACGCCGTTAATTGTACCTCCACGGTGGGTGCTGGGCCGGTGGTCGTGGGTTTCGCCGCCAGTTTGGGCTCTGTGATCGATAACGTCACGCGCTCCGCGGTTTCCGGAGGTGGGTTCGCGGTGGGTGAGGCGGGTGGGGTGTACGCGCTGGCGCAGTGCTGGAAGACTGTGAGTAGTGACGGTTGCAGAGATTGCTTGGAGAAAGCGAGTCGGGATGTGAAAAGTTGTGCGCCGAGCAGTGAAGGGAGAGGATTGAATGCTGGGTGCTATCTCAGGTATTCGACCATTAAATTTTATAATGATGGAGCTGGTTCAGATGATCGCACTCATGGTGGTAAGTTTGTTTTTGCTTCATCACTATTTTTTTTTTCTCTCTGTTTGGCTGCTGAGAAAGTTGAGTGGGAAAAGGAGGGATTTTGAGTACTTGTTAGATTCCTGTGAATAGAGAAAGCATAATTTGGTTCTGTTTGTGTTGGCATATGACCAAAGTTTTAGTTTGAGTTTTTGTTATAGAAAGTGGAGGATGCACAAATTGTGCAAGTTTCTCTTCCATTTTCTCAGCATCCAAACAGATTCGATAATGTGTTATTGCGCGTGTGATCTCTCGGGATCCAGAATCTAATTTCTCTGTGTGATGTTTTCAGGACGTAACGCGACAGGAGTCATTGTAGCAACAGTTCTTGTTGGATTTGCATTCTTAATGCTATCAGTTTTTGCTGCTTATGCAGCCTATGGCAGATTATCAAAGCACAAAGCAGGTAAAATTATACTGATTTCTCATACCGGATTGTCAAGCTAATAGTGTTGTGACATATTTTCTTGAATTGTAATGCAATCCAGAATGCAATAATCTTGGCCGGATTTCAAACCTTTTTAACAAGTCGAACATGAGTTTCAAATATGAAACGCTTGAGAAGGCGACAGATTATTTTAATCCTTCAAGGAAAATAGGCCAAGGAGGAGCTGGTTCTGTATACAAGGGGACTCTTCCAGGTGGGAAAGTTGTGGCAGTTAAGAGATTGATCTTTAACACCAGGCAATGGGTCGATGAATTCTTCAACGAGGTAAACCTAATAAGTGGAATTAAGCACAAGAACCTTGTGAAGCTTTTGGGTTGTAGCATAGAAGGTCCAGAGAGTCTCCTGGTTTATGAGTATGTAGTGAACAAGAGCCTCGATCAATTCATCTTCGGTAATTTTTCTCTCTTTTATACTACATGGTAAACAATGGACGTAACCAAAGATTTTGCAGTACATAAGTTGTTGTTTCTTTGTTCGCAGACGAGCAAAAGCTAAAACTTTTGAAGTGGAAGCATCGTTTCAATATAGTACTTGGAACAGCTGAAGGACTTGCATATCTTCATGGAGGTTCTGATGTGAGGATAATCCACAGGGACATAAAAAGCAGCAATGTTCTTCTAGATGAGAACCTCAATCCGAAGATTGCAGACTTTGGACTGGCTCGGTGCTTCGGTGTTGACCAAACTCATCTTAGCACTGGAATAGCAGGCACACTGTAAGATAACAATTCCTTAGCCATCTTGTTTTGTTAAGTAAGATCATGTATGTAGTTCAAGCATTACATTTGATGGTAACTTGGCAATATGCACACTGCACACATAACTCCTGAATATTTGGTTTCCTACACGTTTCCATACGGTTTTCTTTGCATCAATAAATCTATTGACTCTGTCACTGCTCTAGATAACAAATTTAGTGTCTTCATAGTACCACGGTACAAGGATATTTTTTTCATCTAAAATTGATGTCCACTTGGTGTTGCAGAGGCTACATGGCTCCTGAGTATCTAATTAAAGGACAACTTACAGAAAAAGCAGATATATATAGTTTCGGCGTTCTTGTTCTGGAGACTGTAACTGGCAGGAAAATTCAGGACTCGGGTTCTCTCCTACAAACGGTAAGATACTGAGATTCATATATATCCTAGATTCGGCTTTCTGAATTTTGCTACTACGTACACCATTTCACAATGTGGGGAAACTTGTGCTTGTGCTTCAGGTTTGGACACATTACATGTCGAATTCATTGGTTGAAGCCATTGATCCAAATCTGAGAGATGGTCTTCCAGCAAAAGAGGCATCAGATGTGATTCAAATTGGGCTACTGTGCACACAAGCTTCAGCTGCGTTACGACCATCCATGGAAGAAGTAGTCCGATTGCTAACCGATAAAAATTGTGAGATCCCTAAGCCAAGTCAACCTCCTTTTCTGAAAACTAGTATGCGAAGCAGCGGCTCTGCAAGTACAATGAGCAGCCTAGTCTTGAATATGTGTGCCATAGTTGAATCCTCCGATGGTTCTCAGTCCTTTGGTATCCAAAGTTCAACTGGGCCATCAAATGAAGGAGCTGAAAGTAGTTGCAGAAGTGGTTCAGTGTAAATTTTCAGTGACCTTCCAAGAAAGGACCAGTACTTATATTTGAATTATGGAAGCTTGGGGTGCAAGTTAAGTGCAGGTTTGTATATTGAATATCCCACTTTTGTTTTCCTTGCTACGCTTGAAGCATCCTGAAATCCATACATGGAAGTTGAAGATTTCATTGAGCAAGAAACAGAAAAAATTAGCTGAACCCGACAACGAATGAGAACACGACACAATGGGGTGCTTTAGAAGAAAGATTTTTGGTGATTATTTTTGTTGTACTATTAAAGAGCAGAAAATGTTGCATAGGCGGACACCAATGTGGTTTAGTAAGAATCTCAATTCCTAGTACCTTTTGATGTAATAGTAGTAAAAAAACTATAATTGTCTATTATTCTTGTGATATATACCTACTACTAGAGTAGCCCTCACGCATGGGCATGGCTGATAATAAAAAAAGAAACAACTGTTACGTGCTCTATATGGAAAATGCAGTGACGACATGAAGGACATCATTTTCAACTTATGGAACGAATGCTTCCAAAGTATAAACAAACGACACCAATGTTTGAATCTTGTATCATGCTATGATTCATATCAAATACAAACAGCATCACCATTTTGAAGACTCCACTTAAGCAATAAAGTAGTGAAATGTTAAAAATACATAATCGTAGCAGCTTACAAAATTCAATGTTTGCCTATGGTTATTTCAAGAAAAAAAAAACAAAATGGTTCATGTAAAATCAGTGTTGAATTAATAAATATGCTACGTGTACTAAATATATATTTCTAAAATTGTTAAGAGTTTTTGTGGTTGGTTGGGAAGTAAAATATTAAGGTCCAAAACACATGCAACCCATTTTAACCTTTTCTTTTTATAGTTTAGAAACAAAGTTTTGATACCAAAACTAGAAGCTTGCCAAAATCGCTACCATACCTCGGTCTCATTTCAAGAAAGCTGTTTCAACTACCATATACATGTGTGCTAATTGTTGAGCCATTACAAAGTGATGAACAAAAGTTCTGAGAAAGAAATAACATACCATGTAGACTTAGAAACCAACATCCTCCTCTCAATGGCACAAGATCAGTCAGAGAAATGAGAATACACTCTCGAACCCAAGAAGCGAATCTACTTTGCTGGTTTTGCTTGATGTCATCGGTGAGCAACACTGCTTTTCTGAATCATTTGGAGAAAAGTACTGCAGCTTCCTGATGCTTTCGGGGGTTCTTCTTGGCTCTGTTGATTCAGTGTTCTTGGCCATTGAGATATCAAAGGACAGCATTTTAACTGATGATAAATCAGTATCGGTACTAGTAGAAGCTCTCGGAGCATGATTTAACTTCCCATAGGCAACGTAGGAGCTTTTAGGCGAAGGATTATGTTTCTTAACAGTAGTTCCTTTGGTGGCAAATGCATTTTTTTCCAAGTCTTTGGTCTCCAAGTCTGAAATGATTGTTGCATCTCTGAGGAAATCTTCTGTGCAGAATAAAAGCTCAGGCTCCACAGCTTTTGATTTATTGATAACTGGATAGTTCCTAGATTTTTTCCGTATGTGATCAAATACTGTCTCTTCAGTTAATGTACTGGACGGACTCTCTTTAGGTTCAGGAGTAAGCCCATCTGAAACATGTTCAATGATTAACTCCGTATAAGAAGCAAAGAAAAATAATTACTGTATCTATCTGATTCAGAAAGTACCTCTGCCATTCTCAAGGTTTATAATACCCGAGCTTCCAGTTGTATCATCATGCTTATGAGTTTGAAACTTGCTCATATCATGCCCATATATGCTACTGGCCTCTCTGGTTCCCCAAGTTTGATTGATCACAGATTGTTGTGCAAATGTATCTGTGTCTGTTTCGTGGAGTCTAGCTATTTCATCAGAGAGTTCAGGCTGCTTCTCATGAGTCCGTTTTCTTATGAGTGTCAAGGCTTCTGATGCTGGCAAGGAGCCATTGCTTGGTGCACTACTCAAGACTGGGAAGTTCTTTGCTTTTTTACGTATATGGTCAAATATTGTTCGTTCACTGATGATTTTGCATTCGTCATCTTCAATTTCAACAGCAGGCTCACCTTCTGTGATAAAAAGTCAATGAAAAAGGAAAGATTGTATAGAAAAACATCACCTAGAACATAGGAACTTTTGATCAGTGAAGTTATACCTTCTCCAAACTCTTCGTCAAGGAGTTTGAAGCTGGGCCTGCGATAAGAAAATCAAATGGTTACAGAACAGAGAAATTGTCAATACCAGAGGACCTCAAACATTAGATACAGAATACTACACAATTTCAGGAGGAACAAGCACTTACATGGGCCCAAGTTCCCTTTTGGTTTTACCAGAATGAAGATGCTGTTTATTTGGAGCTTTATTTGCAGTTTCATTGTCACCTTCTATGAAATTTACTTCCTCGGGTGGGTGATAAGAGAAAGCCTGCTTGCTTCGACCTCTGTGATTAGTATTTGAATTGCACTCCTTCATTAGTAAAAGTGTTTGGTGGACATCAACACCAACTGCATGAACATTACACAATAAATCTGTTAGTCCAGAATACATACGTACCCAGTATGTAAATTCCAAAAATTAGACATAAGAACAGGAACTTCACCGTGATCTTCAAAAATCAAATCAGCCTTAACAGTCAGCTTTCCTTGCAGAGGGTTTGACAGGAGAATTGTCTTGCTATAAGGGCTGCAATTATAACCCACCACTTGGTAATAACAGAGTACAAGCATATGCATCTAGTTGGCTAGACATAACAAAAAGGAGTGGCCACAAATTTATTTATCTATACAGCTGCCTTTCTTCATTTTTTTACCATGGTAACTAGAATTATGTTGTAGCTATTATAAACAAAATACTTAATACTTGCTTTTTTGTGGGCATCATTATCTTAAACTCGTATCCATGTAAAACTTGCACAAGTGGAACATTTAGATATCAGCTGATATGCCATGTGAATGCTTCAACATGTCACATCTTAGAGCACAAGGGTGAACTATGAGTTGTTGGAATACCTGTTAAACTCTTCCACTCTGCAAAAGAAAAAAGAAAAAAAATAAAAATAAATAAAATGAAATTACACTGTATGTAATATACTAAAATGGAGCTCCTAATATAAGTGTTTGAATTTCCTTTTAATAAATGAATCATGTTTGAATTACCAATAACATTCTTTCAATCAATGAGGTCTAACCACTTGAGTTTGTTACGACATGGTCATATTGGAGAAACTCAAGCACTAATAAACTTATCTTTAATGTTTGCAAAAAGTTAAATAGGGCAATTATTTCGCAGTGGATGGAGTACTTAAAATTAGCATGACACCAAGGGGTCACTACTTTTAGGAACAGAAAAATGCAAGCAATCTAGGAAATTTTTCATCCCCTAGAAAGAAGTAGACATACTAACGAGCACATAAGATATTTACAAGCTTGAAACCCCAAGTATTATGATTTCGTTGTACACTGATATCCAACTACAGATGTAAAAATACAAGGCAAAATCACCTTATTTTCTCCTGGTAGAGGATCAGGTTATCTTCTTCTGAGCCAACAACCTGGAACATAGAATTTTCACATTTGTATTGCGCTATAATCGTGAAAGAGAAAGCATTACAATCGGCATCATATTGCAAACAGTTTAGGGAAATAACATAGAAACATTCTGAAAAATACCATATCAGCATAATGTCGTTTAGTTGACTGGACTGATTGTGAAAGCCTTGTCAATGTTATAACTAGCTTGGACTTTCCCTGCCTCTGGCATTCATCTTCTTCGATCTTTATCTCAACTTTTGGAGGTAGTGAATGTAGAGACTCCTTGATATGGTTCCCAAATGGATATTTCCGACCAGTGACCATCTCTATCCTTCTTGGATCGGCTTCAGCCAGTGTCTCAAATGAATTGATTCCCATTGAATGTAGTGCCTGTATCATTTAGATATAGGCTTTCACAGTAAGAAAAGTAGTTAAAGTGGAATGAATTAGATATCATGTCTTCCATTAAGTATGTTAGCTGGTACCTTCGCAGTCACCATTCCAATGCCAGGTAATTGTTTCAGCAAGAATGGACTGTCTTCCCAAAGCTTTTGATGTAATGATTTGGCTAAAAGGGTTGAATTCAGAGCTCCTTTGTAGTTTTTTTTGTATATGAAATACTCTTTCATGCACTTGGCAATTCTAGAACCATTCAAGCATATAGAGTTTGTATCCTATATCACAGACACCAGTTTATAGCTTTCTATAAAAAGCTTAATCATGTATGAATAATTAGATGTTTTTAAATAATGAACCGAACAAACCTGGGTAAGAGACAAATCATGTACTAAAGGATCGCCAGTCAAGCAGTCATTTACCAAAACAAACATCTTCTCTTCTTTGGTCTGTATACGCTTTTTCCGTCTTCCTTTATCACCAAGGATGTGAAAGCGAAGCCGACCATCTTTATCAGTGTTTATATCATTTAGGAGCTTCTTCTCATTTCGCCTGAGCTGTATCCCTTCATTTTTCAATCATTAAATAAGACGTTTGTTAACTTGCCATGTAGCTACAGGAATTGGGACAGGGATATGATTATACATACAAGCATTTTCCTCTGCTCGGCATACAATATGAAGTGCATCTTCTAAACAACAGTTCACAGGGGATTGTATAATATGTTTCATTGTGTTGAATTTCAGATAGTACTTCGTCATCAGCCTTCCAGGCTCTACATACAGCCAAATCCAATTCAGAATTTTGCCAGAGTGATAGTTTCATCATTTATTGATGGAGGAAGCCAATTGAAGATTTTGTTATACCTTGTGGCTTCAAGAGGAATCCATCTTCATCAGTCCAGATCATTTGATTCCTTGTTAGTTCATTAATCTTCTGAACACAAATCTCTGATATGGAATAAATTTGATGAGCATTGGAGTTACAAAAGAATTTTACATTACTTTCAGCAAAGTGTGAGGGTACCTTGCATGTGTTTCTCTGTGCAGTCACCAGATAATCCTTTCCTAACTGAATAATTCTCAGGATTCTGGTTAAGCATTAAGCATTCCAGAAAGAAATAACAAATAAATAAATAAAACAGATGAGAAAGAATATCCAGAGGATAAAATACAAGGGATGTCCAGAAGCACGTGCCTTTTTCATTCTGACATATAAGTATGAGCACTTCATCCATTCGATTGCCCTTGTAATATCAGTGACGGTCAGTTGAACTATCTCCGCAGTCAAATGCTCCGTCAAACATGAAAGCAACCTAAAATAAGGAGGCAAAAAACCACCAAATTAAAAGTCATGCAAAATGATCCTTAAAATACTGAATTTAATCGTTATGAGCATACTGTGATTCCACCCTTTCACATCCATTCAAGAGATTCTCGTACAGATGGACCTGGAGTCATGATTGAATACAGAAAACAAATTCAGAAGGGAGAGTTATTTATATCCAATAGGACAAAAATCGATAACTAAAATAGTTTAAAACTATACAGATCAATTACAAGGAAATGCAAAATAACCAGGTACATAGATAATCAAAAGAGAGAAAAGATGTACGGAGGAAGTACTAACTGTTTCTCTTCTTGTCATGATTATAACCATCCCGGTATCATCAAAGGGTGGACGGCCTGCCCTTCCACACATCTGATAAAACAACACTACAGTCAAAGGAAGCAAATGCAGTAAACAAAGATACTAAAAGATACAGACATGCATGCAGGTAGAATAAGCATTGTTTTTCACAGAAAGTCTCAGGTGATTCCTTCTGATTTCTCTCCTGTAGATCAAGACATGTCCTTGATGGTCTTTTTTCTTTCCTTTATGATGTTAAGGTAGGGGGAAGTTCAGTTATCCATATCCCCATAAAATACCAAAGGAAACCAATAATTTAGTGGATAGAGACCTAAGGTTCAACCCTGATGTAATGGATAAATAAATGTGTATAAGTTCCGAGTGTGATGATGGGAATCTTACCAATGCAATGTAGGAAGTCTCTACTAATGCCAAAATTTTCAAGGTTATGTTCACTCAGAGGCCATCTGTTGGCCCACATTTTCTTTCACATACAGCATGGAAGTAAATAATAACTTATCAAGCAGAACGAAGTATATAAAGACATGTAACTGACCTGCAGTATCATCGACCGGTCATATTCCATGTACAGACCCTTTTCCTTGTTGCTGGACACGATAGAAAATTTCATGCATTAAACAGAGGGTATTTTTGTAATTTTACTAAAAGGCTAAACATAGAGCAACTGCAACATACAAATGCTGTGTTGATTTAATTACTACAGTGTGTGCTGGTAGGTTGATTCCATGGGCAAGAGTATTTGTAGCGCACAGAACTTGAAGGTCACCCTTAAGAAAAAGTCCTTCAATGAGATTCCGATCCTTTAAGCAAACCCCGCCGTTGTGATAACCAACTACAGAACATGCAATTTGTTAAATCCAGATACTTAACTTCAATCAAGAACTTAATAGCATATACATTCCATTAGTTTCAAGATAATGAATATTATTTAATATTAGTCTATACCGCCATAAAGGATATAAGACTGCATTTGTTTGTCACTGCAAGATAATGAAGCTTCCCTAAGCCGATCCTGTTGTTCTTTGTTCCTAACAAATGGATTTGAATGCCCAAAGGTCATTGCTGCCTGAGAAATTCGTTGTGCAGCTTCTTGTGCCCCTTTCCTAGTTGAACAGAAAACCAGAGCAGATTTTCCTCTTGAATATTGCATCAGAATATCTGCAAATAATTTGAAGTGTACGAAACATTCATAATTCTAAATATCCTTTGATGGAATCAAAAGACATGAGGAATTATAATGATGATATACTAGAGAGTCTAATTGTTCCTACTTACCAAAAATATAGTTCTGAAGACGCTGGATTATGGAATAGAAAAATGTCAGTAACAACATAAGCCATACTATATATTGGATTATGACTTTATAATTTCATCTTCACCGCCAAAACTTTGTCAAATAAAAAAAGTGTAAGGTTTTAAATTAGATCAAACTTCAGTCACATATACCTTTTCAAATAGAAAATCATTTTTTGCTGAGGTATAGCCTGCAAAAATGGTGATTGTGAGAACATGCAATAACAATGACAACCATAAATGATGGACAAAATAGCTGGTCTGAGTTCAATAATAACTATCACATTGCCGGCATAAAAGAATCAAGGGAAGTGATTGAGTGATAAGAAGGAACTGTACTCAGTACTCATCTGTGTGTGTGTGCGTATCGCGCGTAATAATTTTGGGTGTTCACAACCTTGTAGATATAAAACTTAAGAAGAAACTAGCTTTGTAAGAAACAGAATGTTTGTGTAATAGCATACCAAAAACTTTAGTCGTCAACTTCACAGGCCTCATTTCTTCTCCAAACCTGTGGAAATGGAACCATTAAATTGCTAAATGAAATGATCTATTTACTGGAATTGAAGAAAAAAACAGCATTTCAATACGTAACAGAAGATAATAATACCTTTTAATTCCTTGGATGGGAACCTTAAGCCATTCCGCTGCAGTAGTTTGCATGCAGTGTATATAGATTGTTAAAATTTTCGCTCATAATTAGCGGAAATGTAAAGCAAATAAATTAAATTTTAATATTTTTTATAAACTTATCTCTTTAACAAAACCAAATATAGAATTTACCAAGGTCCTCAATATTTGGAATAGTGGCAGAGACAGCTACAAAACGAACATGAGCAAGAGGACTAAATTTCATTTCAGAGTTGCAAGCAAGTATTTTTATTCTACTAACTATTGCCTCCAAAGCTGCTCCGCGTGGATCGTTCAACAGGTGAACTTCATCAATAAGTAGAAGTGCTATATCACTGAAAAAGCTCAAGCCACCATCTTTTATCCGATATCGAGTCACTGCATCAAATTTCTATCGGAAGAATGATCAATTAGCCATGTTCCATCAGTACAGTTTTATATAAAAACCAGTTCAGGAATTTTCTTTGTTATCACTATGAGCAAGGATCCAGAAGAAAAGATGCATAAACTGGACAATCAAAAGGTATCTTGCTTGAGGCAGCAATAAAATGGATAATGACCTACTATAAGGTAGCCGAGATAATTGGGAAGGCATTGTTCTATTGAGTTGGTTCATATCCATAATAACACACTTCCATTTACTCACCTCAGGAGTGGTCACAATAATGTCTGCATCTTGTATATTCTTTATATTGTAAGATTCATTGTCACCCGTCAGTTCCAAGCTATTTATCCCCCATGACCCAAACTTCTGGTTCCAATCACGGAGCTTCTCTTGTACTAGAGCCTTAGATGGAGCAATATAGATCTTCATTCCATGTGAAAAGAAGGTAGAAGCAATTGTCAAGTGCTTCCAAGTAGAAATAGATAATAACTTTGAGCTTCCAAATACAAGAGAAAGGACTTTTCCATTTCACAGTCACCAGTCATGCCAGCCTCAAGGTAGGAATGTAATTATAATTAAAATAAGATGAATCGGAACAATAAAATTAATCATCAAAGCAAACAGGCTCATCACCATCCACTTATGTATTACGTATGAAAAACTGCACTAGACTGTATATAGTTCCCCAAAAAATAAGGAAATAATACTTATCTGTGTTACTAACTAATATTCTGTAACCTTATTGCTGGTATTGCTGAATGCAAGACTTACTGTTTTGAGGGTTCCGTTTGCATGGATAAACCTCCCTTCCTCAGAAATAGACCTTGAGAGCAGCCTTAAAATGCAAAGCTCAAAGAGCACTGTTTTACCACTTCCAGTTGGTGCTGAAATAACCATGTTCATATCGGAGTAGAAACAAATTGGAAAGCATTCACTTTGAAGTGAATTGAAATATCTGCATTGTAAGAAATAAAAACACAAGGAAACTGGAATTTTACAACCGACCCCTCCATTGTGTTTCACAGGAAGATAATAAGACAAATGCAGATAATTAAGAAAGCAAATCAAACAACCATGTTGACATCCTGCTTCTAAAATGTTGTAGATATGCAAATTACATGGCAGCTACTAATAGCTAAAAAGGAGAGGAAAAGAACTTGCATATATTTTGCTTTGGGGCTCATTGAATGCTAATATATTTAAGTAAACTATAAACAATACCACATATCAGGATACAGCACTTAATAACTCTGATTAGTCATTTCAATGTTTGGTTCAAGACAGCCACAAAATAGAAAATCCAAGAATCACCAACCAACATTCGTTCATAACAGAGTGATAGAATCTACATCAATAGGATGGTACCTGAAACTAAAAGTTGAACGAAAAGGTGCAGGCAGGTCGGACACAGACTTCAGTGTATAACAATCCATAATTGAGTTGGTTTCCTGCAAACTGATAAAAGAAATAGGTGAGCAGCTAGTATCAGGATTGTCCGAGTTCAAATGGAAGGGATAGAATATAGATAAAGAAAAAATATACAAAATAAATATTTTCTGATTGCATATAAAATGGATCAAATTGACCAAAAAACTATCAGCGATCAAAAGGAATGAGCCTGAAACCCTAAACATCAAAGTCCCGTTGAACAAATAAATTGAAAGCTAAGAAGAAAAATTAAATTAAGATCATTCGTATAATTACTTTGTGTTTAGAAAAATGTTGATCAACACTATCGCTCATCATTTGCTACTGCAACTGAAGAGCATTCAAAATCAAAAATCACACAAATTCTTCGAAATTTGAATAACAGAATTCCAAAAACTTCAAACTGCGTGATTGCAGAAATTTCCTTGATCTTAGTTACGAGAACCTGATGGTGTTATTGAAGTGAAAGCGAACAGAGACCTTGACGATAGTTCGATTCTGAGCTCAATATCTTCTACAAAGCTATACTAATTAAACATTAACGGAGAAATGCAAAGAAAATCTGGAATATACCTCAATTTGTGGTATTGCTTTTGTTCAATTCACAAATAATAGAAAACATTGAACGTTTAATGCATGTTTATTCGTATGCATATACGTACACAGTTCATATGTGTGTACAGAGAGAGAAACCTGAGAGTTGAGAAGATGATAATTAAGCGGGAGCTCTGATGCGGAGTAGAGAGATTTCGAAATTTGAAAGGAAATGGATGGTATTTATAATCCAGTAACCAAACTGTTGGCGGGATCCAGCAAAACAAAATTCTCGCGCAAGCCTTGCTCAGTTTAATTACTGCTCTAATATTTTTTTTGGGTTATATTTTTGGGTTAATTACATTTCAGTACTATGTACTAACACCCATTTGCAATGCACTATCATAAACTAATAAATTAACTATTCACTACCGTATACCTTCCAAACTTTTGCAAAAAAGTTTGTCGTCTATTTGCCGTCAATTAAGTGTTGAAAAGACGAAAATGTCTCTAACATTTCAGTACCCTTCTCTTTACACTTCTAACATTTCACTACCATGTACTTCATACTCCTAACATTTCACTACTTTGTATTTCATACTTTTAACATTTTCACTGTCCTACACTTATGAAATGTTAAAAGCATTTTCGTCTTTTCAACACTTAACTGACGGCAGATAGACGACAAACCTTTTTGCAAAGATTTGGAAATTATAAAGTAGTGAATAGTTAGTTTGGTAGTTAATGGTAGTGAAGTGCAAATGAGGCATAGTATAGGGTAATGAACTGTAATTAACCCTTTTTTCTCTCTTTTTAGTTTTTCATCAAAGTTATTACTTAAAACCACACTCCATCATTTTAATCCACAGAAATCCATTTTTTTTTCCTTGTGTTATTACGTTTTGAATCAACATAAATTTAGCCAATATGATCTATTTACTTTTATTCTTTTCTACATGTTTCGTTGTCACTATTATTTCATCTTGTACGGTCCTTTTGCACGTGTCTTGTTATCATTTTTGTCTCCACTGTATAGTACTTTATGAGAGTATTTTTACCACGAGTAGTTTAATTGTTATCATATTATGTTGTTTTAAACCACATTTTAATAGTTTTGTTATTTTTATAGTTTGCTTTAGTTGCGATATACTCACCGTCTTAAAATGAGTGTCGTTATTACTATTTTGAGAAAATCAAGAGAAAGTTAGTTAGTGTGTTATATTTATTTCTGTATCCTCATGATTATGTGTTAAAGGATACTAACTAACTTATTATAATGATAAATTGACAATTCATGCATAACTAAATTTCTAAAAAATAAAAGAGGACACTCATTTTAGGATGGAGGGAGTATATTCCATTGTTAAAAAATAAAAGAGGACACTCATTTTAGGACAGAGGGAGTATATTCCATTGTTGAAAGTTGTGTTATGTCTTCTTGTTGGATTTTTTATTCCTGCTATGAGTTTACGAATTTTGTTTGGTATTGTTGTGCATCATATATTTTTTAAGAGGACAAGGTTTATCTTATTGTCCTATTATTGCAATCAAGAATTTAATCATTTATGTCGCAGTTGGTTGTTCTTCTGAATATTCAAGATCTGCAAATTAGACTACTAGTGTTAGGATATTTGTATATATGTCTAAGTATTTTCCTATGGAGTTTGTAATTTGTTATTGACCTTGATGAGATTACTATATTGTTAAAAAGAATGGGGATGGCTAGGCAAAGCCGGAGCCAGTAAGATGGTTGTGGGGCAGTTGCCCCCACTAAAATTTGTATTATTTGCAGTTATGTCATATATTTTTATGAGTATTATGATTTTGTCTTTAATACTTAACTAATTTTGTATATTTTCTTCCACTAAAATTTAAACTCAAATTATAATTCAACTGCTATTATAATTTTGTCCCTAATAAAATTTAGGGGTAATTACACGCACCTCTATGTGGTATTGTCCACAAACACATGCCAAATTAAATTCACATTGAATTTAGCCACCATATAATTTATCAGTTTTGTAAGTTAAAATTAACGAAAAAAAAATTACATTATTTCTCTCAAGTTAGAGATTTGTGCACATTTGTTAACATTTGAAATATGTGTTCAATTATAACTAGGTGCATATTTCTTTCACGTGACAATAGAGAGTGTATTTTTCATTAAGGCATACATGTTTTTTTAAAGAGAAATACAAAGTACATGAGAGTCATATGCAATCATCCGTAATAATAGCTTGCATCACATCAACAGTTTTCCAAGTTAAGTGGTTAAAACTCATTTATACATCATTGTTTCTCTTGTTCATCTACCATTACTATTTTGTCATAAAAATATGGTTAATTGTTTCTAGGGATAATTACGCGTTACTACTATTTTATATTCACGTTTTGCAAGTTACTATTTTAAACTTTTTTCGTTACACATTACTACCCTAAACTAACCATTTTTTTTTTTATTATGTTAGTTAATTTTAACGGAATTTGACTCTCTCTCATCATGTGTCATGTAGGGGTGTGCAAATTTATGGGTTGGACC